>JBBPFP010000010.1:7264093-7274300 GCA_037974795.1 Kaempferia galanga
CCAAGCCATTTCATCGCCTCCTTGAGGAGGACCGGTTCTCTGGTCGGCCAATGTATTCTGTCACTAGCCGCCTTGTCTTCTGCCACGTGACGCCCAGCTGGCAATCAGTACTTTACCTGTCACGTGGCCCTCTGGGGGTCTTTTCTGCCTTATCGGATCATTATATTCATCTTTATTGGAATTCAAATGATGATTCTCTTATTTGTTCCCCCAAGTATTTTACCACCGCACAACATCTAGATATAAGGTGAAGCTCGACTAATCACTTCCACATGATTCGTCTCGGGGATAAATTCAAAACTATGGCTCTCTTATTTATTCCACATGATATGCAGTGTTTTACTGCTGCATATCATCATACCTGCGTGTGTGGGACAGCAAACTACACCAGTCTTGATGAGCAAGGGGGCCTCGACCGTCGGACCACATCGTACGACGTTTGCGGTGCTGTTCGATCGAGCAGTCTCGAAAGCCATTCAAGAATCCCGACAGAGGAGCGGAGCTGGATCCCCCAAACCTTAGGGCCCAACTGTTACATTTCTCAATCTCTACGACTCTCAAAATCTCTAGGAAACGTCCACTAGGAATGAATGGAACTCTCCTTTTGTCACCATCCCCCCAGCCTCAGCGAGGAGTACTAATAGTCTCCTAGCTAGTGTGGAATTAATGTGGACCACCTTCAATTCTTGCATGCCCTGCTTCTTTAATTTGTCCTCCTCCTCCTCTATTGCCTTGCCTTTCCTCCCTCGAGCTAGGACAAGAAGGGATAATGCCTGGGGCTCACGCCATTCTTCATCTAATGGCCACAGGAGGAGGAGGACCAGATGACACTCGCCACATTGCTGCAACCTCGCTATCTTCCAGCTGTACCCAAGAAAACACCATCCACCTCTAGTGTTCACATCACCACCCCTTTCTTCTTCTTCAATTCTTCTTCTTAATTTTTCTTTTATGCATCATCATCATCATTCTCAAGTTGTATTTGTTCCCAGACTCAGCTATAACTAACTTTATGACAAACATGATTAAAATTCTCAATCTTTTTCATCTAAATTTGAAGCAGCTAGCTAGCTGATGTCCATTTCTTGCCTTCTTCTTGCAATATAATTGACAGCTAGCTGCACGTAGATTCTTCCTTCCTTCTCCATTCAGGGGTGGTTTAATTTTTGCATGCACCTCGTCATCATTTTCTGATTGAATTAGAGGCCGACACCTATTTTTAGCCTCTCTTCTTCTTCTTCTTCTTCTTCTTTGTTCCCCCTACTAATAATTAGTGATCTTTCAAGCACACAGGAAAGTTCAAGGCTGGTTAATTAGTGTCTCTACATCATCATCATCATTATTGTCTTGCAACAATTAATTAACGCAGCCCTCAATCTTAATTTGCTAGCTAACCTTGTTTTTTTACAGTGTCTATACCTTAGCCATATGTCCTTTTCTTCTGCTAATAATTGATAGCTGTATGCAGATTCCTGTCCAGTTACTCATCTTTCAGGCACAGAAGAAGAGAGTTCGACTGCAGTTTTTCGGCGCCATCATCGCCTATCTTTCGAGTATAACTGAAATTCGAGCACAGACATTCTCGTTTTAATATTTGTTTCTACTACATACATTCACAGTTTCTTTAGTTTAATCTGTTCTCTCCCAATAATTGCAGATTATATATTCTCCTAATATCTTTGGTTTAATTTTTCTTGACAGGAGGGGAGTCTAGGTGCAATGGTAAGATTATTATCGTAACAGCATGCATACGTACAATAGATCCTTCTCCGAAGCTCCACGGCCGAAGTAAAAGACTCAAAGTAGTATATTTCAATTTTAGTTGTCCCCATCCCATGCACAGTCTGTGCATGGAATATTTGCCTCTCGATCAGCAACGTTACAAACCGACACTTTTTTTTGTGTGTGTGAAATTAGTCGAAAGCCCCGTGAAGTTGATGATGATGAAGAAGAAGATATTGATGACCGTGATGTAACTTTTTTATAATTCCTTTAAATTTTGTTGTTGTCGTTGTTGTTGTTACTGTATTTTTTTACTAATATTATCTTGTATTTGATATGTATGCGTCGATCGATCGATCGAGGTAGAAAAACCAAGAATCAATTGAGAATTCAATAATCCTCTTGATATGTAAATGATGCTCGAAATCTTATTTTCGATTGGGGGAAATCGTCGGCATCAAACAGTTGGAGTTGCTCTTGTGCAATCATCTGTGAGGACCATCTCGCCTTTAATTTTAATTTAATTTAATTTAATTTTTGTTGTTTTTTCCCTTGAAAACATATGCAAATTTAATTAGTGGTGGGCCATTTATTTATTCGTTTGTTTATTAAAAAATCATAATTAAAGGTCATTGTTTTCTATTATAATGGTTAAATAAAATTATTAAATTAAAACTTACCATGATAAAAAAAAATGCATTCGGTGCCCAAAAAAATCAACTTTTTTTCTCAGGTCATTTTCAATAAATAAATAAATAAATAGTAGAGAATTTTTTTTTAGAAGTCGTGATTGCGACAAATCTCGTGACAGCTAATTTAAAGCTTAATGAACGAGCTTTAAATATTAATCAACTTCCTCCTCACTCCAAACCATAAGCATTTAGTGGCCATGTCTTGTTCATGGACAAGTTGTGCCCCCTCACTTTTAGATTCTTATGGTCACATTATCCCGCCGATAATCGGGAGTAATTCGATGTCACTGAGTCCGATAGTAACTCCTTTGACGAATCAAGCTGGCTAGGAACAAGGCGCGAAAAAGAGATGCATAATGAGAGTTCTCTTGGTTCATGAATGTTTTCGGCTGTGTAGTAGTTAGCTCGATTGCAACTAGAGCCACTTTGACAATAATTATCGGAACTATTTATGCTCAATTTGACTCTTCTTAGAAAACAGGTTCACTTGACTATTATCGGTCTCTAATGATCATGATGGTGCAATTGAACTGCTTGATTTAACCACTCTGCCCCACTACTTGATTTTCAATCTAATCGATAGACTTTCGAAGCAAGATTGGCTTTGAGGAGGAGGAAGAAGAGGGCCTAGATGATAAAGGTGTTTTTCTAATGGAGGGTCCCAATTTGATACAATTGGCGAAAAAAGATAAAGAAAATTATAAGATGGGAATCCATTATTATGATATGATCCTTCTTGACAAGCTTCATTTGTTTAATTTGATATTAATAATTTGGATCACATGAAGATATATATATAGATAGATATATTTAAGCCACCGAAACCACAATGAATCATTGATAAATTATAATTTGTTTAATTTATCGTGGAGCCATTAATTAGGGTTTAACTATTGAAGGAATAAGTATTTGCAAACCGAACGGAGTTTTTAATTTGCAATTCTTTAAAAATGGCGCGGAGTAACATAGTGAATTGATCGCTTGAACACAACACAATGATCTACTCCCCATCTTACTGAATCAGTATTTATTCGTTCGGAATGAAATTGACAGACTAAATGAGTCGAGGACAGAAAGTGGATAATTTTTTTTTTTTCAAAAGCTTAATTTGTTGTCATTCTTGGAGATCTTGAGTCGATTGATTGAATTACATTGTTTCGTTGTGATCATTGAAGTTGCATCTAGACAAATCTAATGGATGGCTTAAAACTAAAGTGACCAAATATTCAATGACTATAAGAAATTTTCAATAGGAAGGCAAATCACTTAATGGTATACAACTAATTAACTCATGTCATTTCAAATCAATACGAGTCCCCTCAAGTTAGAATTATGCATGATAACAAACAAGCTTAAGCTCATTTAGTGAATTAATATTCATGATCCTTATCTGCTCCTGATGACACACAAGTTGAAGAAATCTCCCCTCGAGGAGTTCTCATTTCGATAAAATGGGAGGAGGTGTGGAAGAATCTTCCTTTCCTGTTTTATAAACACTTTAATTTACCTTTAGATATAAAGTCATAAATATATAAATGATTAGTGGATGGACTCGATACATTAGATGATATACTACACCACAAAGGCAAAAAAGGAAGAGGCCTACCCTTGCTCATCATCATTTTGGTGCACTCCATTAAAGTGCTTCCCTTGGGAGAACTTTCAATAGTGTCAAATTTTCAATGAGATAGTCTATCGAACTTCCTTCCCTCGAGAAGGAGATAAACTCCAAGGATTTTCCCCTGTACAAAAAGGCAGGCAGAGGAGGCAAAGTCCATTGCAGGCTGCCTCTCCAGTTCATGGTCCAGAGAGTCAATGCTTCATTTCCTGACATGTCCCTACCCTTAAAAATCCAAACTTTCTACTGTCTTGGTTTTGAAGCAATGGAGGAGGAGTCCTCTTTCCCTTCTCTTCTCTTCTCTTCTCGTCTCCAATGGCAGACAGTTGACCCACCATAGGGCCAGCCATACATTAATTCTATCACCTTGATGTGGCACTCAACCCCAAGTTAAAAGCCCCCCTAGTTGAATTGGGCACACACTTATCTCCTTCCTTCCTTCCTTCCTTCCTTCCTCTCTCTCTCTCTCTATCTCTCCCTTGAGGAGTTCAGATCTTGTTCCTTCTTCTCTCTTTGAATTTCGGTTCTCCATTTTTTTTTTCTGATCCATATTGTTGGGCACATTGCTGTTTTCATGGGGAGGCACTCGTGCTGCTACAAGCAGAAGCTGAGGAAGGGTCTGTGGTCTCCTGAGGAGGACGAGAAGCTACTCGACCACATCACCAAGTTCGGCCATGGCTGCTGGAGCTCTGTACCCAAGCTGGCAGGTGCGTAGTTAGTTAGTTAGTTATACTCCGTCGGAGAAGAATTCAGTGTGAAAGCTACCATGGAGGGGGAATTTTGCAGGCTTGCAGAGGTGCGGGAAGAGCTGCAGGCTGAGGTGGATAAACTACCTGCGGCCCGACCTCAAGCGGGGCATGTTCTCCGAGGAGGAGGAGAGGCTCATCGTCGAACTCCACGCCGTGTTGGGCAACAGGTTCTTGACAATTCTGAATTGTTTGTTGTTCGTCGGGCAATTCGCCCGAGTGTTCTTGACAATTTGTTTGCTCAGGTGGTCTCAGATTGCGTCGCGATTGCCCGGGAGGACGGACAACGAGATCAAGAACTACTGGAACTCCTGCATCAAGAAGAGGCTGAAGCAAAATGGGATCGACCCGGACACCCACAAGCCGCTGAAAGAGGACCACAAACCGGTCGCCGCCGAGGCCGGCGACGATTCCGTCGCCGCCGGCGCCGTGGCTCCCTCGACCACCACCCCAGTTGAGAATTCGAGCTCCCTCGCGAGGGAGCAGCAGTCCTCGAGCCAGAACCCGACGCCGCTCTGCTGGTTCGAGCCGACGAGCTACGGCGCCGACGCACTGATTGCTTCGGTGGTGAATCTGCCTCGAGACGAAGCTTGCTTTCAGCCATTGCAGTACTTGGAGGGGGGAATCGGAATCAAGGACCCGAGCAGCAGCAGCGGGAGCAGCGTCAACAGCGTGGGCAGCGGAATGGAGATGCAGAGCTACAACAGTCCTCTAATGGAGATCAGCGGCATGTTTCCATGGCCATCAGATCAGTTGCTGCTGCCTAACAAAGGAGCTGAAATCCACATTGAAGGTGAGCCAGAGGACCTCAAGTGGTCAGAGTACCTAAATGGCACCATTAGATGCTTGAATTCTTGGCATCAAAAATAATAATAATAACAACAATAATTGAAGGATTCAGAGAGGGAAAAAAACAATAAAACAAGAACAAGAAGAAGAAAGATTGGTAATTTTTAGGGCCTGTGAGTTTGTGTACATAAGTATACTAGAGCTGTTGATGAATAATTTGGAAGAGAAGGTACATGAGGCTCTTTTGTTAGTTTGTTTATTTGTTTATTTATTGATTTTTCACTATGATATGATTCTACCTCGTTGAGTAATTGGAGAACATTTTTTTGTTTTATATTTGGAATTTTGCACGAGTTTTCATAGTTTAGCAGTCAACAAAATGCAATTATATGAAGACAGGCATGCAGCGTCTACGTCTTGGCTTCATCATCTGATAACTACTGGAGGGGTCTCAGAAAATATATATGACAAATTTTTTATTAATGAAATAAATATCTCGAGGTAATAACGAGTTGCATGTCAGAATAAATCTGAAATAACTTTATATAGAATGCAGATGGTGACAATTCAGTATCCAATGTTAGGGATGCAATTACAAGCTATGACCATGAATTAAGTATAGTGATTAAGAGAATATATACCTTAAATATGAATGGACTATGTTGATTAGTAAGAGAGACAAGGCTAAGTTCAAGAATCTTGTTCTTCTTTCTCTATATTTTTTTATGAATAAAAGATGATTAACTATTGGAAATTATGAAATGCGTTTGACTTTAACCATGTGGGAGGAGGTATAAACAATATAATTTTGCAGATGAAGATGGAACAAGAAGAGTAATGGAGTTTATGAACCCCCATGCCTTGTGCCACTCTTCTTGTTTGCTGAAACACATGTGCACTCCATGATTAGATTCTCTTAGCTAAGCTAATACTGGAGCAGGTAGGTAACGTGGAGTCGAAAATACCATCGGAACATCCATCAAAAAACTATGCAAATGATTATGACGTTCGGATATCACTCGAACAAGAAACTAGCATTCTTAAGTTGATTTAAGAATGTACCTTGGTGATGCTCGATCGAGTTCTTTCCAATAATGTACTTGTCTTCATCGCAAACAAGGGATAAAATTGTTTAGGTTCTCCACCAGCACAAGCCAACCTTAGCAACAATAGTGAACAACTGCGACATGTGAATAAAAAACAATTGTAGTAGGAATGAGTTAGTGGTATCCTCCAAGAACAAGCATGCTTTTATTTTACTCTTAACTTGTTTATTCAAGAAATATCCTATCATAGAGGTCGAAAGTTCACCTTCGAATTGAAGGGCATTCCATGAGCTACTCCACATTTTTCTCTATTATAAACTTGTTATCAGTGTCCAACTGCAATTAACAATCTCGCAAACACACGCAACACAAACATCACACAAATATAGCACACGTGAATTCTAACAAATCTATCGCATACAACTTAACTGTAACAATCCTATTGTGTGCTTTAAGAACAACAAAGGGAATGCTGCATCTGTAATCCTTTAACCTCGGCAGATGGATCCTTTAACCTCGAAGTTTCCTTTTACTGCACATCCTGTAAACATCAATAACTATTACATTACTCATAGAGAGTAGTACTCTATGATCTAATGTTACAAACCTCTCGAAAGGGCAACTAAATTAGATAACAACTTGAACAGCAGATAACACTGATTGAATCAGATGGCACTATAGTTGAACTATGCTACAGCATCCCAGTAGTATTGACCCTGTTGAATATGCTGCAGAGGAGGCTGTAGTTGTCACACCCATTCCACCGGGAGATTTTAATCCCTTTCTGCATCACAAAAATAATTGAGAGCGTTTGAAAGCTAATATAGCATCATAACAATAAAATCTCATCTTAACCATGCATTACTAATTGAAATAAAAAGAATACTCTCCTACACATTTTCAGGGGCCAGAACAACATTGGAATTCATGACACTTGACGGCGCCCATGAAAAAAATCAAGAGGCCCTTTTACTCAATCCCAAAGAGCCTTACACCATTAGATGTCATACAATGACACCAAATGGAGAGCATGAGCTAAGTTCATAAAACATTATGTGCAATGTTGATAACACCACAGTTCAAGTGCTTTTATATACAGTATATAATCTGCTAGTATGACAAAGATTCAAATGTTATATATATATATATGGTCACCACTACTTCATCCCATGCTTGAACTCTCTCTGATAATATCTCCAAAATGGCTGATTGAATTCTTCTAGTTTTGATTCTAGCAGAAACTTTTCTTAAGATGATCTAAACCTTTGATGGGCACAATATTCAATGAATTCCTCCACTAATTGATTTCTCTTCCATATGGTCCCTGAAATTCAAATCATAAGAAGAGATAAATCAAATCAAAATAGTATCATTGCTTCAAAATCAATGTACATATGATGACTGATCTCACGCCTGTCCATTGTCAATTAAAATGAGTGAATATAGATTCGGTGTGCACTGAAGAAGAGAAAATAGCACTTCCAAACTGTTGGAATTGTGACTAGAAGTAGATGGATCTCTAACTTCAATAATTTGTGAAGAACTGGTAAACTTTCTGGAGTTGACATAAGCTATAACTGAAAAAGAAAATAAAAACACTGAATTAACTAGGAAAAGAACAACAGTAGTATTGAAAACTTTATATATCACAGATTCACAAACGATCTAAAATCACTATGACAAAAGCTGACCAAAATAAGATATTAGCTCCTATTTAACATGTAGGTTATTTATGGTGAATATTAATGAGATGTCTTATCAAATTATCCTGTAATTGAACATTAACACTATTTAGGAGGGAAAAACAATAAGAGTGAATAGAAGATTGGCATTGAAAAGCAATTCACAATATAGTCTTGCAATCTAAATAGCCAATGGCATCTCTCTGCTACTAACAACACTATTTTGTAAACACAAGCAAAAAACCAGATACATGGAGCAAGCTTCCCCTGGAAATGCCTATAAGGTTTGGCATTGAATAACATAAACACTCTTTTCATACTTTCTATCTATGATTTTGCTATTCTGCATGCTCATGTGCTATCATCAAGGGAGGCTTCATCCTCGATCAAGCAAGAAAGACATAGTCCCAACAAGGAACCAATTCCAAGAAACCAACAACAGAAGATGACCAGGCAATTAGATTCTCAGCATGACTAAGATGCATTTTTATTTTATAGATAGACATGTAATATAAAACTAGCAAGAAAAAATAAAAATTTATATCCCTTCTTCCCTGTCCCTTTCTCTCTCTGTCTACCCTTGTTTTTGCTCCTTTTTCAACTATCGCCCCATAGTAACCAGTTCACTATAGCATTATGCTGATAAGCATGTGCGCACACACAATTTACATTTAGGATTCTTTGTCCACATGAATTCTTTTTCCAATATATTATGCATTCATGACCATTTTCATCATCCTTTTAGGTATAGCGGTCATGTAGACTCTTTTTCCATAAAGACAAAAAAAAAATTAACTACTCTGGAATTGATATAAATTTCTTCCATCGATGAACATTGTGCTTAATTTAATGTCCTACAAACACACATACCGCGCTAACACACATTTAGGATTCAAATTCCAATCTACTATACTATGCATTGATGACCATTGTCATTGTGCATTCAAAAATCTTAAGCTCACCTGGAAAAGGTTATTCATTTATACCATTTTGGATTTTTTTTCCTAATATTTTGTAGTTGACAATCTAATTATCACTAAACAAGAAAAAGATAACAATATACCTTGCTATAAAGAGACAAGTAATGAAGATAGTGCTCCAAAAGGCTCTGCAACTGAACAGAGGCCAACATGCAACTGTTCCAGACGAACATCAGAGTTCAGCTTTAAACATCCAAGTTTCTGATATCGATCAACCGAAATCCTGACTTTAATGTTAATTCTTCCAAATCGGGAGAGCAAGAGAACAGCCTTGCCAAACACTCCTTCGAATTCATGAGTGAAAGCGTCTTGACTGAGGAAGGTTAGGGACTCACTGCCACGAGCGATGGCCAAATGGACAAAGTCCCGAGTGGGAGCGGAGTCGATCCAGTTGCAGCGGCGATCTACGTCAGGGACGAATCAATCTACAGTCGGAGGCGAGTCGAAGACGCCCGATAGAGCAAGAGTGGCAACGAGTCGACGGCAGCTGGTAACCTAGAGGTCCGCATGAAATAGTCGAAATGCGACACGATGCCATCGGAAAGCGAGGACGGAGGTGCGGAAGGAGTCGCGGGTGAGGAGGAAGAAGAGGACTGGGGAGATCGCTGAGGTAGTCTTCCGGCGGCGTGCTGTAGCCAGCGGAGGCGGCCTCGGCCGCGGGAATGGCGAACCAAATCGGTCGGATCTAATTTTTAATTATATTTTTTAAAAAATAAATAACAGCCGAAGTAAATTTATAATTAATTTTTATATTTCTTTTTGCCTCATTTTGGTTTCATCAGGGTGTTTGGTCTAGTGGTATGATTCTCGCTTCGGGTGCGAAAGGTCGTGAGTTTGATTCTCGCAACACCCCATGTTGATTGCTTTTTTTTTCTTGCTATAGATTATCAAAACTAACTGATCAATGCTTCAGGTTTGGAGCAACAGAAGTA
>JBBPFP010000010.1:7293446-7327750 GCA_037974795.1 Kaempferia galanga
TCTTGATAATCTAAATACTGACGATGAATTGGCGGGAATTAATTATTCGTGAAGGAGGTGCAGAGTACTTCGGCGCAGTGCCATGAACACGGAGGCATCCACCGTTCGTCGCTACTGTTTCGCCGCATCACCTCCACTCTGCTCCCCTTCAAACTCGTCGCATCTCGATCGCTCGCTCTCCAATGCACTATTAATAAAAAGGATGAATGAAGAATATTAATGACGATTGATTGATTGCAAGATTGATTCGTTCATTCTGTGAGGTTAGGTCCTTAAATAGTTAATTTCAATCAGTTCTACAAACGGCATGTTTAAAAATTTACGAACGTTGTTTTGATAACTTCTTTAGTTTTTTTTAGATGTTTATTTTGCTTTTTCTGTTCACTGCATGGATGGCATAACACAACGATCAAACAACATTATCACCGCACCATTTTCCCAAAAACAACAGCGAAAAAGTACCGGCAGGATTTTCTGATCGACATTTTATATATTACTCCTGGTCTTTTCTGATTGCACTAATCAGATCAGAAATTCATATATTAATCTCTCTTGAGTTGATTCAACAGTCCATATTTTATGGACCAAGAGTGGTCCTAAAATATGGATAAAAGAATCACAGTTCAAAAAAAGTGACGCTGACTATTCCAACAAATCTCCATGTAGCAAAAGTAATGACAGGAATATAAAGCAAGTTTGGGAAACAAGATCACTTAATTACATTCAAATAAGACAATTTATTTTTTTTTTAAAAAAAAACTATATATCAAGCTATCGCTCTACCCTCGTAAGATTCAGAAGATACCATCTTTCACAATTTCCCAGTCAAAGTCGCCGTCATTGGGATGTTCAAGCACATATTTGGCTCCCTCAGCGCTTGAAGGTGTCGCCGCGATATTGTCATGGACTGAAAGGTTATCCGTGCTATCTTTGAGCTCAAGAACTGGCACGTCCGACGATGAATGTTTGCACCCACCGTGTGATGAGATCGACGAAGCAGACAAGCCTGAAGGTATCTCAAGCAGACTTCGACCAGAAGGTAAGCCGCTGTCGACTCTTTGTTTCAGCAGCATAACATCTTCACAGATTATAGCAATTTCACCTCTGAAACGAGAAGATAAGTGCAATTACTATCGAAACATCATGGACATGTGACTTAGACGGAATCTCAGGCGCCGAATAATTCTACATAATAATCCGAATAAGCCAAACCCAGTTCTTAAATCCCTTCTCAGTTAGAAGGGCAAGCTAAAATGGAAGGCTGAGGACAACACCAAATGCAAATATAAGTAGTTGCAGATCGATTTAATTAATCTCCACGATGTTGAAACTAGAATCTCCAGGCTCATTAGTCCAACCGCTAGATAAATGTGAAGTTCCATTATATTTAAATATTAAGGTGTCCGCTTTGCTCCATTCAAATTCTACTCGATATTGAAATCGAGCAAGGTACAAACATATAGGAAGAAATGTGTCGAAGCTGAACTGCAATAAGCTTTGTTAGTTCCCTACTCTAATGCCAATTGCTAAATAGTAGTATTCAAGAAAAGCCAATACCGTTGAATGACAATAAGATATTAATCATATAATAGTCCATCTCATGTCTCATATGAAAAAATTCAGTGGTCCATTATGTCTATGAACTAAAAGTATCCCCTCCTACCTAAATGACTATTCATCGAGATGGAATTAGTTTCATTTCTATTCATGTCGAACTTGTCAAAAATAAAACAAAAAAATAATATTGACACCATGATTCTCTCATATTTGTGCATTCAGTAAACTTTAACAAAATATGAGAATCCAAACTTACTGGAGTGCATCGACCATGCGGCCACGATCCATCAAAAACTCCCTCAACTGTAGGGAAAACGTTAAAAAAAAAGGAAAGTAAAATTTAGCTATGCTAGTTTCCCAGAATAATAGATAACCTTTCAATGTATTCCTGTTTCGTATGCTTGGAAAATAGAGCATTACCTTAGAGTTCTTTTCTGTTTCTTCTTGCAGTTTTTTTGATTCTTCCACTATAGAAGCCATGATGGCTTCCTGCTCATTGAGAACCCTCCGAGCTACTGCTTCTTTCTCAAGCTTCTCTCGTTCAACTGCTGCAATTTCCTCCTTCATAGCAGCTATGCGTGTTTCAAGGGTTTCACGAATCTGAAATACAAGTAAATTTCATACTTCAGTTTTAGTTGTATAAAAAAAGACTTGCATTCTGCCATATGTACAAAAGCCACCTCGACTCGTTATTTTATAAGAATATAGAAATAGTTCAGCAGAGTATAGCTCAATTTAAAAATGATGGTTAAATTGAACAAATAAGAGAACAATTAACGTATTTTTATAAATTTAGAAAACTATAATTTCCCAAGGAGCATGGGTGTGCGTTAGCAAAACTGCAATTAATAAAAAGAAAATAAATATGCAAGAAAGAAAAATAAACATGGATCAGATACTGCAGTATAAGAGAAAATCTTTTTCCTTAAAAAAAGTTGTATGAATATTCCATTTATCTTTGAAGGGTAGAAGAATACATAACAATAAGTTAATGAATCTTGAAGTATATGTACTAACATATTGCCTTAGAAGCAATCAACAAATTTACAATTTTATCAGAATTTCATTGACAAACATTTTCACTCTCGTATGTCATAGCTAGTAATCATGAATTTTAACAGCACCCTGGTTTAGGTCACATATGTGGTCACCTTGGATGCATATCTAGCAATCATAATTTCTGAAAGAGCCAAAATAGAAAAAACCACCTACGGATGCATATTACATATGCAGTTTGTATTTGTAGATGAAAAGTTTTATTTGGTTCATTTAAAAATTTAAATCACACAAAATTAGTTTAAAATCCTAGACTACCCTATTTAGTAGTTGATAACTTACAGTAAGTGCTGAATAATTTAGATAAGAATAAAACATTTTTTTAATGTATTAATACTGATGGCATACAGTCTGAAGATTCCTTGTGAAGCTTTGTTAGTAATATTTTTAAAAACACATTTACCTATGTATTGTTGTTATTATCATTATAATAAATTGGAAACTATAATGAAGGGAAAAGGTGCATTAATCTAAGTTTTGTTTAAGGACTCAAATAGCCTAACAAACATACATATACTCAAGAGACAAGTGTCAGTAATTAACCTCCTCAATCACTGAAAGAGATTTATTCCTTTCATTTGACAAACTAAGCAGTCTGGCCTGGAGTTCTTGGGCTTCAGTAGCTAATATAGCTTTCTCACCATAAATCACTCCAGCAAGCTGCAAAATAAAGCACACATCTTAATAAAATGACCATTAGAAAAAAATAACCAGAACAGCATATCAGATTATGCCACCGACCTTATCATTTTCTTCCTTTGCTGGTACTACCATGACCTTAAGTTCCTCAGCCTTGGAAAGAATATCTTGGCCGGCATTAGAAGCCACCTCTTTAGCATATTTGCTCCTGTCCTCCAGTAGCTCCACATCTCTCATCAAATTACTAGCTAATTCCACAGCAGATGACAAACTTTCCTGCAACAACATTTTAGTTTTAAGGCAATTCAAATTACAAGATGTATATTTCGACAATACAGAAATAACACACTCTGTCATGTTGATTTCCTAAGAAAAGGAAACTTTTACAAGACATAAAACTGTAAATTCGATTCAGAAAGACAGAACATGGTGGCTAAGAAGCAAGACCAAAAATTGAAAGGATGATTTCAAATAAGAAGCCATTACCTGTTATTTTATGAAACAAAAATGTAAACCTTCCTAAGTATTATGAAAACAATTAACTATTGTTTTAAGGAACATTATCAATGGCCGATGGCATGTTAAACTATTTCTTAACAAACCAAGGAAATGAATCATTTTTCTAGACAGAAACACTACCAATACACTTTAACAAAATTAACTAGAACCACCGAGCCAGAACTTGTCTTGTCTAGACACTAGAGTTCACACAATGGTTTGCAGAGAGCATTTTCTCACAGGTCAACAGAAATAGTGAATGAATGAAAGAATACAAAGAATTGAAATTTACCTTTTTTCCTTTAGCATCAGAAATCATACCCTCAAGAAACTCAATGTCAATAAAATGGCCTGATCGTGTAATCAAAGTTGTTAGTAGACTGTCATCATTAGGTACTAACCCATTCTCATAAGATATGAATTCAGTCGTATCCTTATCAGAACATTCAGAGTGTGTGTTTTCAGATGCACTTGTGATGGTGGCAGACTTGTTGACAGCATAACCATTGGAATTATCTACTTCACAAACTTTAACACCTGCACCTGAGGTAATGCAATCTAAAACAGCATCATCCAATTCCAACTCAGAGAGGTTCTGAGCATTCAGAGGCTCAACTTGAAATGACTGTTCCAAGGAACCATTTAAAGAGTAGCTCCCTTCACGCATAATTTTGTCCTTTGACATAGAATTCAAATCAAAATCCAATGATTTCAATTGTGGATGTTGGTCATAACTAAATGAAGCAGAGACTGAAGAATCTTGATCATCTGATGTTTGATTATTATCATGCATACCATCAGCCTCAGTATGTGAATTTTCAATTGATGGTTGTATGATAGGTCGCTCCAAAGGGCAATCATCTTCCTGTGCAAGATTGAAACTAGCAAGGGGAACACTATCTTCCTGGCTTATATCATTAAGAGCATCCATAAACGGTTCAAACAATTGATTCGATGGAAGAACTCCACTATGGTTTAGATCAAGTCCATTCACTTTAACATTTCCTTCAGAGTTGGAATCTGTATTCAGTTCCTTGAAAACATTAATATCTGATGCTGAATGCTCTAGTTCCTCTAAATAACTTGCAAGGCTAATTTGTGGATCTTTAGCATCTGTTTCCACAATGCATGGTGCCCCTGTATTAGCAGAGGCAGAAGTTGAACCACGACTAGAAACTGTATTTTCCCAAACTACAGGCTCTTTCCCAGATAGATGATTTGAAGTTTGTTCCTCATCTTGATGTTCATAAAACACAGTCTGCTTACCCTTTTCAGCTGCAAAATTAAAAAAAAACAGTATAAATACATGATGACCCCTGTATTAGCAGAGGCAGAGGTCGAACCATGACTAGAATCTATATTTTTCCAAACTACAAGCTCATTCCCATATAGAGTTGATGATCGTTCCTCTTCTTGATGTTCATAAACCATAGGCTGCTTACCCTTTTCAGCTGCAAAAGTTAAAAAAAAAAACGAGAGTATAGCAAGAAAAGAATTAGAACTTATAGCACAACATTTATGGACATCAACCAGAGAACAAAAGAAGCATTACCTGAAGTTGAGACACGAGCCACTTCATTTGCATCTTGTAGAGTGAATGATGATTCGTGAGAAGTGGCAATTGATGGTAGAATTTCTACAAGAATAGATTCAGCTGCAGCATCAATATCATTAGGATGCTCAAGAGCGACAGCCTTCAATATTCGCAGATCAATCTGTAAGGACATTAACAAAAGCAATAAAATCTTATGCTAGGATAGGAACATTAACTAACATTTAAAACCAAATTTCAAAAATATAAATTGCACAAAGTTATTGAAGACTAGAGGCAATACATAAATTTAACATACAATCACATTCAAAATAATTTAACTAATTACAAAAATACCAGCTTCAAGTGCATTTGAGCAGTAACTTAAAAACATATTTTTCAACAAGTACAAGCATGACATTTGTAATACATTTATACAAGGGTGGGTTCAATTGACCTCACAGAAACTTCGATTTCAATATAATTTACCAAGTAAATTATTTTTTGAACTTACACAAATTACCTTGAAATCATTCATTAGTTATTTAGAAAATATTCTCCCTCAGCAACTTTCTTCATAGCATTATCAAGTTAGCCGTTATCTTAATGATGAAATCCAAAAAATTAAAGCATGATAAGATCAATTGGGTTCAATATACGCAACAACATCAGCTTAATGGAAATTAAATAAAAAAAACTAATACAATCTAAACAGCTCCTCTTTCTTTTACAATGAAAATAAACGCTCTATAACTCACATATAATTGTTTCCAAAATACATAATCAAATCACTCACACGCTATTCAATTGACCTTAGCCCACCTAAGATCTCAAATTATCTAGTAACTTACTGTTTTAATTTATAAAGCAGCACAGATAACAATTCCATCCAAGGAAGGTATATGAAAGAAATCGAACAGAAGTGCATAGTGAAAGCAAGTTCTCCGAAAACTGCAAATAGTTTTTCTTCTTTCACCGAATGATGAATGATCCAACAAACTCCGTGCAATGGTACAAAAAACTTGGGAAAAGGTAACACCTAACTTTATATTTACGACATACAAAAATAAAAATCTATCGAAGTAACACAAACAGCACGAACACAGTGGAAGAAACTAATCGAGCGGAAGGGAAGCTTTTATTGTCTGACCTGTGGAAAAATATCTTGCAGTGATGCAAAAACCGCCTTGAAACCCATGTATCGCTCAATCACGAACACAATCCTAGCGAATCAAAAGATTAAAAAAGATGAATCAAAGAACAATTAGGTCAGAAAGCATCGGCACGATAATCAACGGATCAACAAAGAAAGATGGACAACCGGAGACCGAACAGATGGCGAGGTAAAGATTCAAGGAGGAAGGAAGAATAACGAAACTGAGAGATGGCTTAGCTAGGATCGGCCCGACGGGCGACTGAAGCTCTGAGTCTCTCTCTCCGAGTCGAATGAAGGTAAACGTTGAATTATTTATAGCGTTTTTGTTTGACAAAAATACAGGGATTCTTAAGCACCAAGAAAAGGCGAGCCCCGCGAGTTCTAGCATTTACCCACGCTCGCACCTGCTTCGTAACTGGATCCAATATTGGGATATCAACGGTTTTACGGATCACGGACGCTGATTAATTTACTCCTTTTTATTAAAAGTATTTGACTTATTATTAAAAGACAACTTGAGATTTGTGTTCAGCCCGCAGAAGTGATTTTGGATTGCAAGGCTGCTCCATTCACATCGGTCTGGATCTCGATGGCTTAAATGCAAATTCCAAATCATGGATGAGCTAAAATCACATGACATTACCCAGAAAACACTTTACACCCTGTCCACATGAGATGAGAAGAAAGCAATTACACCCAGCGGCAAAGTCTTCCTGAGGCAATCGACACAAACACTGAGGCCTATTTGCACACAAAGAAGCGGGATCCCTGCCTGATGCATCTAGTTGACCTATCTTTCACAATCGACCATGTCATAAGAAGAAAAACAAAAGAATCATCGATGAGCATCATTGCTCATGTCGTCAACTGCAGGGACTTTGGCGGGATAGTTCATTAAATCGGTACCAGCGAGTACCGAAAGGTCGTATGGTTGAGCAGAAGTAGCGTTGCTTTCTTTGAGCAAATAAGATTTGATTGCTTCCAAGTCTGCCTGGCTGGCGCGTGTGCTTGATTTCACAGGGCTGCTCGAGCTCGAAGTGGATACGCTAGATAACTGAACTTCATCCAGCTTCCCTGCGTACATCGGTTTGTTCTTTCTCACGGCATCCATCTCCTGGCCAGTAGGCACAAAGGTCCTCGACCGGTACTTTGTGGCGCCTTCCTCACCATCGTTGTGATTGTAGAGTGTATAATCATGATAAGTAGGGGCGAACTGTGTCGAGATGAAATTATTAGAATGTTGCCCAAAGATAACAAAGGAACATGCTTCTGAAAGTGTGGAAATGATTGCTTTGTGCAAATCACAGTAGGGATCACCTGATGGACTGTGTCGTGGTAGAAATCACTAAACTTTAGTGCATGGAAAAGACTCGCCCTTAAATCGCCAGAAGAACCAATGTTAGCACCTGCATACTCCTTGTAAGGGAATGCAAAGAAGTGGCCAACAGCAGCTGCAAGCATCTCGACGCATATAATGAAATTTTGAAAATCAGCTGCTTCTTCGGCATCTTTTATGAGATTAGATTTGGCTGCGAGAAAAACTAGAACACCCTGCACACACAGAAAAAGGTAGAAAAGATCATAATCATCAGCTTCATGTTCTTGAAGATCTGCTAGTGTCAAAATGATCGAATTAGAAACTTTAAGAAAATACCTGCCAGTAAGTGAGAAAAACTACCGACTTGATCATAATGAACTTTGGCACAGGGTTAAAAGGCCGGAGCAAATCTTTACATGCGACGTAAAACAAAGCGAGAGCATATAGTGCCATAGAATATGATATCGTGTAGATAATTGTGAGGTAAAGATAGGCTTGGTCCACACTGAAATTTCCATCTTCATATTTCCCTTTTGCATAGAGAATGAAGGTAATAACTACTAAAATAGGCTTCAGAATTACAAATTGTAAACCGCCTTGCTTGCACCTTCTTATAAAACGTCTGTTGAAACCCAGTATGTTCAAGAATAAATAACAACAGATAAAATTGCAGCTAGTTTCATGCTGCTATGCCTCCACAAAAAAAAAAGATACAAGGTATAAAGTAATAAAAGAATCAATAAAGGAAAGATAGAAATTGACAGAGCACAAACCCATCGAGTGGAATAGCAGAAAAACAGCATGTCATTAGGTGCCATGATGGCTTCAGAGATCGACCACTTATACTCAAGACCACTGCACCTGGACCTCCAACCCATGCCAAGCAAAGTGAGAGAAAGTTGTAAATGACCCATGCTTCATAGCTGACACAATAATTAGTTATTGTTATGACAATTATCACCAAACTTGCAAATAAAATGAAGGGTCCTCAAGTCCTTGTCTGCATTCTACCAACAGAGCAGAAATCGAGGGGGAAAAAACCAGTGATCACAATGTATAAACAAGTGATGTTTTCCCCTTTACAGTTAGGAAAAAGGACCAGCATATCTGAGATTATTTAGCATCACAAAATATTCAAGGATAGGCATAGGATAGTATCATTCATGGCACATGGAGATGCATGAATGAAAAACAAATTAAGATACCTATTACCTAATTTGTTAAACTATGCTATTCAAAAATCACTCATTTGAAAATTTTCTTCAGAAGATACCAAGAAGACTGTGTATTAGGAAAATTTGCAAGGATCTACCAGCATGGCAGAATTTTGGAGCATTAATCTGATGTCTGTGAAAAGCAATAATTTCCAATACAAAAAATGATAGTCCTATTTTCCAATAAAACAAATTACATAAACTTAGTCTTGTAATAAATTACATCTTTTGGAACATGCAAATCATCCATCCTTCTTTCTGCCACGTTAGAAACTATGCAAGTATAAAAGGTCCAGGCGCTACAAACAAAGCTTAATCATTGGTGCACATGTATTAGTTCAATTCAACGCATAAGTATTACCAGACATGTTTCCTACACAATCTTGAATTTGATGTTTAAAGATACAATAAATGGGCACCAAGCACCTCAAAATAACCATAACTTTTTGAAACAAATATAAGTAGACGTGAAATTACAATTCGGTAGGTTAGTCACATACAGCAAACTTCAACATTAAATTCTAATTAGTCTTCACAATTTGACATGAAATTGCAGTAAATGTCATAAACAAATCAGAAATATTTAGAAAAAATGGTACAACAGCATTATCAGATGATTTGGAACAAGATATTTAGCATGACAGTTATGATATGCATACTTACACTTCTCGAATAGAATTAAAATATATTGAGCGATGACTAAGGATGAGTGACAAGAATGACATCAGTGCATAAACCTGACCAAATAAGTTAAACTGATCAGTCAAAACATGTTTAAACCTAATCAAATTGATATTAAAAAATTATCAGAAGCATCTATTCAGCATAGGAAAACAAAGAAACACATATGATGAAACAAAAAATAACTTATAGCCCACAATCGATCTATCTATAAATTATAATATATTATATAATTATCAAGAACGCAATCAAAAAGTATCTCTCATAGAAGAGAATTGACCTCCATTCCAGGCATTGGAGAATGTAGACTAAAGAGGAAAAAATGTGAAAAGGAAGCAGAAGGCTACATGAGAAGTTCATGAATTATCTAGCTAGGGAACATTAATTATTTTCAGAACCAAAGGACTGTAAGTCTGTGGATGCATGAACTAGTATCTTCTAAACAAGGGAGAAAAATGCTTTGTCTGATTTGTGATTTTTTTTAATTTTCAAAAAATAGAAGGAAACTTTTGAAAATTAGGAAGGAAAAAATATTTATTGTATCATCCACCAATAATAAATTTAAATGTGTTTAGAAAGATTAATATTAATATTTATTTTACATCTCATTGTAGCTTTTAAATTTTATTTTATGAAAAACATAATTTTTTTCTTAAACAAACAAGACCTAATGAATTGACCCAACAAAGTCAAAATAAATTTTTAGACACAGTTTCCTTTTCTTTTTTACAACCAACAAGCCATCCACAATTCCATTACAGAATTACAACATATTCAGGTTCAATATCAGTTATGATTGCTCCCAACCTCTTCAATGAATTGTAATGGTTGCCAGGTTATTAGCATATTTAACAGTTTATCTGAACAATGAATCATTGCATGATGATGTTTTTTTAACTAAGATTAAATGCAATCTAAAACTTTCCTATTCTAGTTGGGGCATACAGCTTGATCATGCATCGAGTTATCCACATAACAATTACTTAAAAATTGTACTTTGTTTCCCTTTGTCCAACATAATGTTGATGCAGAATCAAGGTTCTGCTCATCTTTCATAAGGAGATATCAGTCATCAGCTGCTATTAGGTCACTACATGTTCAATTTTTTCCCAAGATTCATCTATGTTGAACCTTACCTGCATAATTTCAACTATTTGCCTCACTATGTTGAAGGTGCATTAACATGCATCTTGTACATTGTAGCCTTATACAAACAGGTAAATTATAGTCTATCATGAAGTTTATAGCATAAGCCTTAGGAATCAATAGAAGATAATAATAACACACCTGCTTTAATATAGAGCAAGGATTATGTGAGTTCTATGACCATATAGTGAAGGGGAAAAAATGAATAATGGTATAAAAATACCATCAAACTATCACCTACAGATTTAAGATTCCAAACACTAAAAGAATAATGATCTACAATTAGGATCTGCATCCACATGCAACCATAACTTGCATCTATTTTGGTTAGTTTTAATTTCTTTCCTTTTTGCAGAAAGATGGATAAAATTAAATGACTGGCTCAAGACCTAAATAAGATTTGAGTTCTCAGCGTATCTTCCTATGCATGGCTCTCTGTCATAAATGTTTGCCCCAAACGAGAGTAAATATATGCTATATAATCTTAGGCAACTAGTTATGGGTTTGGTAGGAAAAGGGATTACCGCTAAAAGCGTGAGAACATTTTACACATGGTATACTCTTTGTAGTTGAATCGTACTGGGGCATAACACCAAATTATTGCTACATGCCATTTGTTTCTAAAAATTGCAACTAGTGAAAATGTACCTAGATTATATAAAGGAGTAAAAAAATGTAATGTGATTGGACTATTGGAATTGCATATCAAGGAACTATGTAGCGTTGATAAGTCACTTGTAGCGTTAAAAAAATTGTGTTTACATTATCTTGTAAACCGTCAATATCAAAGAACAAAGTGAGTTAGGCAAACACAAATCAACATACCGGAACCATAAAGACAATGCGAACTATGTAGCGTTGATAAGTCGGCTCCGTATAATTCAACAGGTGCCTGTATATATGAAGCATAGCCAATGCTATGGCTCCTACGGTACACGGGAACGCGATGATGACGAAAAGAAGAGGCGCCATGGCACTTTTTAGGGAACCAAATCAACTTAAATTACCGTCCAACACTCGAACCTGAGTAATTACCCCAATCAAACTGCAGCACGAACACACAGACAGAGATTATGATCCGCAACAAGTTTGGGGGAATTGATCCCAGAAATTTCAAAAAAAAACAAAAACTCGATTTCACCTCAAAAATCTGAGCTCTCGAGTAAATCAAGCAGTTGCTGCCATTTCCGCTGGAACGATTGAGCCCGGCCGCAACCGGATCTCAAGAAAGGGGAGAAGAAGAAAGAGCTAAATAAGTCGGGAAGGATGGAAGTAGGACTAGGATCAAGTATTCAAGTGATCGACAAAGGATCGGGGTTGAAGCCAGGGGCAACGGACCTAGCTAGGGTTGGGAGTCAGTGTCTTCTTATTGTCGTTGTTGTTTGCCTTCTCCTTCTCCTTTATTGTGACGGAAGGAAGCGTGATGCCTTCAGCTACGACGGAAGGCAGTCGGCTCCGTCAGCGACGACGTAAGGAGCCGGGGAGGAGGAACGCGGCGGAGGCAACGAACTGCAAAATAACACCGCGTTCACGGCGAACCAGAGGAATATCATTTATTCATTTGACGGGATTTCTTTTATTATTATTATTATTATTATTATTATTATTATTTGCTGCGATTTTGCCTTTCGAATGATTAAACCTTATAAAATAAATCATATTTTTTTCATATCGACCATCACATTTGATTGGGAATAATAAATGCAAAATTTGAACGATCACCTTCCACTTAAAAAACTACACTCTAAGACAGAACTATACAAAATCTAATACAATTGTCAAGCCATCAAAATCTTTAGTCTAGACTATTGTGTGATCCCCTTGTTTCTACAAAATTATCGTGATATACCATTGAAAATATATCATTGCAAGAGTAATCAGAATAGGAAGAAGCAAGCAACGAAGACCCGATAATAAATGATAAGCCCAAACAGCTCCAAATCCATCGACACTTTTTTCTTCTCTTTTCACGTTTCAGCCATGATAAATCTGCATTTGCAAATGAGGATGGATGGCAATTAGTAACTCATAAGTATTGCAACTTCCAATTAAATTTTTGCATATGTGATGATTTGGTTTAGGGTTTAATGAAAAAAGATAAGGCTTTTAGAAATTATGTTAATTAATACGCAAACAAATAGAGAAATTTATAGTAGAGACCATTGTGGTCAAAGATAATTAAATAGAATTATATAATTATTCCTAGGAATCTTCAATTTTACAGAGTAATATAATTTATAATAAACAAACACTTTTAAAATTACCTTATAAAATAATCCTTTTGTCCAATGAAATTTTAAAATTGTTTGATGGAAAAGTGGCTAGGCATACAGTATATATCATATGTGTGTCACACATATGATATAGAATTCAAGGCAAAATAAAAAATTTCCTTTAATTAATCTGAATAAATCTATGTTGTTTTGTATGCAGCTAAATGGAAGAATAAAATTTAGATAACTAGAGGACGGTGATTAATCCTTAGTTTTGTTTCTAGAGAAAGAAAGAAAGAAAGAGCACGATTGATGAAAGTAATGCAGATGAACTTACAGGAAAGTTTTTGATTCCACAACGACATTTCACGGTTCATAGTCAGATAGTAATTGACTCGATTTTGCAGGCGAGACACATCACGATTCTTTGCCTCAAGAATTGCTTCCATATCTGGAGCAGCTTCAGCACGAATAGCACCTGCGATAGCTTCGGAAGCGGATTTTGCTGATATAATAGCTTGCGGAATTTGTGCAAAATCTAAATCATTCAGAACACCACGATCTTTTTCATTTGCAGCGAGTGAAACGCCGAATCGAGAGAACATCTCTGCCAGTCTCTGCCACTGCCTCTGCATCTGAAGAAGGGCCGCCTCGGCGGTTTTGCGTTTCTCGATCTCGTCAGAGAGACCGAGACGCAGGTCATGGAATTCGCTTTCGTTATTCGTGATCGAGGAAGGAGATGATGACCGTGAAAGAAAACTATCCGATCCGAAATCTGCAAACCCTAGTGTCAGAGATATCGAGCAGCAACCTTTATGGCATGGGAGAAGTTAGCAACCGAACCTTCGACGGCATCATAGAACTCGGAGTGTGGTGTCGAGGTCCCCAAACTTCTGGAGCAGCTCGCGATGATCTCGGTATCACGAGGGTTCCAAAAGCCCCCATCTTCCCCATCGTCTCTACTAAACTCTTCCCTTTCACCGCCGACGAACGGCTCCCTTCGGCGACGGGAGACTCATCGTGTAGTTTCCCATCAACCGCCACCGAATCGACGAAGCCACCGGAACGGAAATAGTCACTCAAGGTGTTGCTCCTCCTCCGCACGCGCATCTCGCCAGACCCAGCCTCCGCGGCGGCATCGGCACCGGGCCGCGGCGGAGGAGCGAGCAGGGGGAGGAAAGGGGGTTGCAGGTGGGCTAGAATCCGCTGCTTCCGAGGTTGGCTGCCGGGATCCAGAAGCGGGTTCATCACGGTCGCCGCCATTCTGCTTCCGAATCGAACCCTCGCCACCCTTTTTCGTACAGCGTGTTTAAGGCGGGACACGACTCAAAAATAAACCCCATTCTAATAAACGGGCTCCAAAAAAATGAACCCGATCAGGATCCAGAATCCGATTCGGCGGTGTGTAGTTCAAATTCAATCTCAACGGAAATGATTTGTTTGAACATTTTTATCCAAAAAAAAAAAAAAAGCACCTTTATATTGAGTATTTATCAAAATACCTCATAGTATTTATTTTACATTAAAATACATCCCAATATATTTGTTGCCATATTTTACACGTCTAATTTATTGCAAACTGAATTAGAGATTACAGATTGATCAGTTCAACCCTTGAGTTTGTGTTAAAAAAACACAGGCCATACAAGTAATTCAAGTCTAGCTTCGATGGGATTCATGGCCATGGGCTTCCAAAAAAAGTTCCAACTAAAGTCTAGTAGTAGTCGTTGTGACATCGAAACCTCGCCTACTTTGTTAGTTGCTACCGACACAAAATGAACGCGTATCTTTGAAAAATATAGAGAAGAAAATACTAGTTGCCGATAGCTTATAGTTTGGAGCTTGCGCAAGGCAGATCGTGCAAAGGGTGACCCTTCTTGTTCCTTTCCATGATCCTCCTGGCTAAGGAAACCTGCTTGCCGACAACGAACACATATGCCTTTCCCTTGCCTCCTGCACCGCGAGCAGTCCGCCCAACACGACGGACATACTCGCTGGGATCACGAGGGAAGTCGAAGAGAACCACGTGGTCAACGCCTGAAAAGTCAATGCCCCGCGAAGCCCTGTTGAATGATAGCAGATGCTGATTAGGAAAGAACAAACATACATGTCATGATGGTTAAGCTTTGACTTCAGCTAAACGTGAAGCAGAGGGCACAATGAAAAAAGATTTGGATCACTCCATTCAGAGAAGTAATGCAGAAAAATTCATAATACAAATAGAAAACAGTGTTAGATGCTATGTCTGGATCAGATTATGCCTTCGCCCTTCGCTCAAACACTTCAGTTATGCCTACTCCATTTGCTCAAACACTTCAATTCCAATGAAATGATGACAATCTAACAAACTAATCGCAGGTGATGACCGCACCCAGGCACCATAAGTGTGAAAAACCATTTGCAAGAGGAAACAAACAAACAATGAATTTGATGGTGATGCAGGTACAAAAGTATTAAATATTCACATACATTTGATGGTGAAGGAAGCATGGTCATTTTTTGGTTTTTAGACTATAAGATGAATATACGATAATGTAATGAAAGAGTTTTTTGCTGCATTTTTCTTGCCTGTCTGTGCAGATTAAAATCATGGAGTCCTTGGAACGTGAGGTGAGAAATTCTTTCATGTTTGCTAAACGCATTTCCTGAGCTATGGCGGCATGGAAGGGTAAGACTTTGATTTGTGTTCCTTTTCTATCAAATCGATTCAAGGCATTCTCAACCTTTCTGCAAGTTTCAATCTGCAGAAGAAAACAATGTTAATGGTTAATATACCATTCGATCTACAGAAGCCCAACTTAGTTTTAAGTAAGGTGAGAGACCAACTTGAAGGAGGATAGTCAATGAGTTGCATTCTGCATTCTTTTAGTTCGAGAAAAAAAGCAAAAAACACAAGATCCAACTAGCATGAGAGCAATCATGCCTTGAGCAAAAACAAAACATTCTTGGGATGTTTAATGCTCCATGTTTCTAATAAATCACAAGTTCTCGACACTGTTACCTTATTGCAGAATACAATAGTTTTAGAAACTGGTGTATTTTCTGTCAACTGCAGAAGAGCAGATTTCTTATTTAGAAAAGCAGTTTCTGGATTCTTTTCCTCGCCATCAGCTCCACTGCAGTCAACAAGAACCTGCAAGTGAATCGTTCTACTCATCACAAATTCAAATTAAATCAACTGCTGTAGGAAACACCAAAAGAGCAATCATCATCTTTAACAGCAAACTGATATACATGTTATAAAATCTAAGACAACATAATCATGTTAAATTTCCCCAAAGTTCACTACCCTCAGTTTTCAGTTGCTCTTCCGACCAAATAGAAAAACATTACACCATGGAAGAAACAAGAATTTCAATAACACACCAAGGAAGTAGCTGCTTACCACTCAAAGATAGAACTAATAACATAACAAACAGCTAACCTCTTCAAGGCCAGAGCTTGTCCGGTGCATGCCAGGTCCCATGATCACTTCACAATCCGGAAATATTTCAACAAGTTTGTTGTAGATATCAACAGGAAGAGTTGCAGTGGCAAAAAGATATTGTGTTACCACTGGTGCAGAACTAATCAAGCTCTCAAGAACTTGTTCAAATCCATCATCCTTAAATAGGATATCCACTTCATCCAACACAACACTGCATCAATTATGGAAATTAGTGCAAAAACTACTTAATTTTGCTAAACCAATATCCATAAAAGAAATCAATGATCTCCATTCTCCGGGTACAGTTCTAAAACAATCTCCAAGCTTATGGCTTTCTACCTTTATTTTTCACTTCTAGAAACTATGTGAACCTTTCCAGAATAATAGATTAACCGGATCTCAGTCCACTTAAGAAGACAAGAATTGTTTATATAAATTAAGCTGACAAAATAAATTCAAATTTGAATAATAAACAACTCTTGCCCCCATGTTTCAAAATATTAATAGCTACAAACATGCATTACCATCTAAGGTTGGTTAGCTGAAGAAAGCCTTCTTGAAGTAAATAAATAAATCGGCCAGGTGTTGCTATAAGAACATTGGATTCTTCATTAAGATTCTCTAACTGAGTTCTCTGTCGGAAACCACCTGTTGCAATGACTGATCTAAATGGAACACCATGTTTTGCAATCGATCGGCAATTACTAAGAACCTGCAGATACATGGTATAAAGTACAAACGCAAAATGAGAGCAATAACAAAAATTCAAGTATTGAACATAAAAAAGCAACAATTGACAGGAAAAGAAACAAAAGCAAGAGGAACATAATATATTCACATACCAATAGTAACCCCTCGGCGCAAATCTAATCTCTTTTCAAAATCAAGTTGTCAATTTCTAGGCAATCTATGAAACAAATGGCAAAGTAGCATGAAAGTCAAAGAGCAGCAGAAAATAAGGCTCAAATCTTTGGCCTTTAGACAGTTTTTGTTTGTTTATCAATCTTAAACCAGACTGGTTTCAAACTTCTAGACAAAAATGCAAAAGGTTATAATAGTGCAGAAGGTGCAGACAACCAAGTCATATGCCTTTGTCGCACGCTTAATTTAGACATACTATCTGCAGAGTACAAAGATACAAATCACGAAGTCCAATAACAAATAATTGATTTTCTGTAATGCAAACCAACATTCAGGATTAATCAGAGAATCCTGAATGCATCTTTTTGTTGAAACTTGGCCAGAGCCAAAGCATCATCTCAAGTGGGATGAAACAATACAAGTGAACGAAAAGAACACTACTGAAAGAGGACAGAAGTAATGACATGTGTAGCCAAAGAAATGAGAAAGAAATTGGTTGTTCCGCACAATGATACTATCAATGTAATTTTAAAATAACTTAAAACCATGATGCAACCGTTTTACTGAAAAAACTTGTACATCCAAGCTCATGGAGAGCAGGTAACAAATATATAATATAGGTATAGTTAAATCAATCACCAACCTGTGAAGCAAGCTCGGCAGTAGGCACCAATATTATTATTCTTGGGCTCTTGGATGACGACTTAGCCAGACCTTGTAGTTCTTCTTGTCTCAACCATTGTATAGTTGGAGCAAGATAAGCTAATGTTTTACCCGAACCACTCTGATCAGCAATAACACAGCTCTTTCCACCTAAAATAGGCTCATACGCCATTGCCTGCGATGTTGCAAACCTAGTATTTAAGCTCCATAGATATATATTCCAATTTGAACATCATTCAAACTAGAACATCAGAGAAGTATGACTAAGCACCAAAATCTCATCACTGAACTAGATGTTTGTTTTATCAAAATAATTAGACTGCACTGAATTAGAGAAAGAAATGATAAGTATTCACAACAAAGAATAATGAGCACCTGAATATGAGATGGACGAAGATACCTAAGGCTTCTCAGAGCTTCAACCATGTCATCACTGCAACCAATATCTATGAAGGATTTCCTGCTAAAAAAACCACTATCAGCAGCCTTTTTCTTTTGTCGCTTCAACTGGCTACCTGTACTGGTCAGGTAAGTAGCAGTACTTCCCCATCCCTTGAAGGAACTAAGAGGAAAAGAACTATCTCGAGATGATGCGCCATCATCTTTTCTAGAATAAATGTCCGGAGAACCTGTGCCTTTCATCTCTTTAAGCCGTGAATTGTAATTCAAATCAGCATCCTGGTGCAGATCAGCTGATCTTCTAGTACCACCTAAGGAATCATTGTGATTAACAATGCCCTCAACGTCCTTTACACTTCCAACTTCAGAATTTTCTGCACGATTCTTTGAGGATTTTTTTATCAAGGCCTTCACCTTCTGAGCCTTCAATCTCCCAAAGCTTCTAAGAGAGTCACTAGCAGATGCAGCTTTCTTATTTTCAATCTCAGCAACAGGACGACTTGCATTAACTCCTGTGGTTTCAAAAATCTCTGCAACCTTTAGGTAACAATTAACAAGAGAAAATCAGGAACACCCATTTATACGGATGCCAGTAGTAGTGAAAAGATTGTCACGAATAAATCAATCATAACCTGCTCAGATAGAAAATAGTGTTCATGTCAACGAATTTATATTGAATATGGATTGAAACTTAGTCGAGTTTGTTAACATAAAAACGAGGCTTTTTTAATCAAATTGGCATTTATTTAGTTACAACGTAAGGTAGATGATCGCCAGCATTAGAGAGAACAAAAACTGCTCACCTACCTTCCGCTCGTCATTTGCGCCAGGGCGCCAAGACAGGACCTTTTCTGACGGGACGGATGAGTCGTCGTCATCAGAGCCTCCCCAGACGATGAACGTCTCCCCGGTCTCTCGGTTGACCAGACGGTAAGCTCCGGCCGTATCCATAGGGATCCGTTCGTATTGGCTGCGCCCAGACGCATCCACTGCCGGCGGCACAACGCACCTACGCGGGCGGCGTAGGGGAAGGAAGAGTCGAGTCTGAAGAGAATAGGAGCTTCGGAGGGAGGAGGATGGGAAACGATGGTTCTGGATCAGCGGAGGCGTAAGATGAGGAGGAGGCGGAATTCGAGCAAGCATTTCCCTGACGAAAAGGAATCGGAGATCCAGAAAGGGAGGTGCGGGAAACCGGAAGCCGTCTTCCGAGACAAGAGGGATAAGGTTCGTTTCTTCCAAATGAAAAATATCATACTCATAATCCACGTCACAATTTATATTTATATTTATTTATTTTTAATTAAGTATCAGAATAAATCATTTTTTTTATTATTCAAGAGATAAATTTACGATGATTAACCGCGGCTAAGTTTCATAATTTAGCAACTAAGGGATGTTGTACTTCAAGTTAAAGTGTGCCATTGATCCGATAAAAAAAGTTATTCATTATAAAATAGTTATTCATTATAAAATAGTTTTAATTTATCTGCCGGATCATATGGATTGTCTTAGAGATCAATTGTAAGATAAATATTTCACATTACTTTATGGTAATATAATGATGAATTTATAAAACTTAATTTTAAAATAATAAATATGTAAAATAAGATGTTTTTAAGTTTATATGTACGAGTTTACTTGACAATTTTAATATGCTAGATTTATAAATTTAATTCTTAAATTTATATTTAAAAGTAAAAAAAATACTACATTGAGCTAACTAATTTCAAGTCTGCAAATTTACAAACTTTTAGCGTAACATATCATGAAATAGAAATCTATTCTGTTGGTGTATAAAAGAAACAATACTCGTATATGGTGCAAATTACTATAACCAAGAAAACACATTATAATAAACACGAATCAAGTTTTTGTTTAGAATAAGGTCGTAACTAAGGATAACATACACAATCAAAAATTTGATGAAAAGTATAGTTAAGAGTCTGATTATAAAATTTACCCAATGACACTAATGATTGAGTAATGGAGTAGGAAGTTGATTTATAAGAGATATTGCAGTGCAAACAGCTTCCTCGCAAAATTTATGTGGAACTGATGCATGTTGAAGAAGAGCTAGGGCAGTTTCAACTATATGTTTATGTTTTCTTTCAACAGAGTCATTTTGCTATAGAGTGTGGAGGCAAGAAACTCGATGAGTAATTCTACGAGAGGAAAGATGACGATGAAGAGCTTGATACTCGCCACCCCAATCAGAATGAAGAGAGAGTATTTTACAATTAAACTATCGTTCAACTTATTTTTGAAAGTGATAGAAAATATCTATAAATCAGATTTCCTTTTCATAGGATAGAGTCAAGTATATTTACTAAAATGATCAATGAAGGTAAAATAATATAGAAAACTTTGATTAGACAAGATAGGTGTAGGGCTCCAAATATTTGAATGAATTATTTCAAAGAAAAAATTAGAAACATGATCAGAGGAATAGAAAGACAACTTATGACTTTTTGATTTGATGCAAACCTTACATGAATGAGATGAAGTAGATCTAAAGGACATAAGTAAACCATATTTATTGATGATCGAATGAATAATGCGAAAAGAAGGATGACAAAGTTGAGCATGCTAAGCTGGTTTATTTGTGCGTTAACTAATAAAAGCTTTAATTGATGAGAATTGAAGATAATAGAGGTCATTTTTTATTCCCCCATAAAATACATATAATAGTACATGCCCCTTGATCTTTAATAAAATAGGGATCATGATGAAATTCAAAAAGTACATTATTATTAAGACAAAATTGATAGGTGAAGAGTAAATTTTTAGTAATAGATGGGCTATAAAAAATGTTGCGCATGTGAAAAGTATAATTAGATAAATGAATATATATGTTTTCAAAAGTAGCAATTTGTAAACCTGAGCTATCGTCTATTTGTACTGTATCTGAACCATAATATGACACTACTTTTATGAATATATCAAAATTTAATGTGACATAATAAATTATTACAGTATCAATATATCATTAAGTAGTGTGGATGTAAACTCTGATACCTGAAGGTAGCTTTTTTTTATTTAATCTGTTAAGGCAATGTCTGAATTTAGAAACCCTGGAAAACTCTTTTCTGGTACTTATAGTTGGTAAAGTCATATCTTGTTTGAAGAGGCACAAGTTTCTTTTAACTATATATTTAAAAAAACTAACCTTAGAGTCCCCTACAAACTGTTCCATGTTTGATTATGATATATTTGTGAGATTTTTTTATCTTAGAATGCCAATAATTCGAGTCATTTGATGGATATGTCCCAGGCAAGTTTCCAGTCTTACAGTTAGGTAAAATAGAACTAGCGATCCTTTTAAATTATCATGTTGAGAGTAGATCTTGGTGAATTAAGTTGTGTCATAAACTTTGATACAAATTCTGTATAGACATTGCCTTTACCATTTTTAAGATACATGGTTCGAAGAGACATAGACATAGACATAGTATGCTCAATTTGATGTATTTACCGAGTTAAATTAATTTAATGACGTTTTCATTAACAACTTTTTAATTAATCTTAGTAATCCCTGCGATCGATCGATACTGAATGATTTTCTTACTTGATGTTGGTGCGAAAAGCCTTGAGCTCTTCGTATTTTTGGGTAACATGAGATTACAGACAGTTTAGTAGCTATGACTGACAGACTGAACACACTTTCACTGCAGATAAATCATCAATCGTCCTTGTGTCGATTTTTCTCTCTCGACGTGCTAGTTCACACATGAAAACCGAGACACGATGAGTTTGATGATTCAATCCTCCACGGCCTCAGTAATCCAAACGCATGCCAAACCCAGATCATTAATCGCCATTGACTTGGAACAGCCCAATTCTCAAGTCTATAAGCAGATAGTGAAGACGCTTGACTTGGAGTCATCTTCTCACCGTGTCTGTGAAAGCAACTTCTCAGCGACGTCACATGAAATGGTGAATGTTCTCATTACATCATTCACACAAATCAATCCTATAAAATGGAAGCCCAAGCCACAATTCTTCTCTACACTCACCCCGTTCTTCTTGCCATGGGCGGCGGAAACTTAATTCCATCCCTCTTCCTCCTCCTTTCGATCCTTCTCCTTTTCATTTCCTCCTACATTTATTTCCCTTCCATCGACAGGAAGGTCATCCTTTTATTCTGCAACTTGATCCTTTTGGTTGTCATAAAACAGAGCGTCGTGGAAGACGAGGAGCCGACGAAGATTGATGCAGCTTTTGATAGTGGAAACGAGAAGAAGAGTCATGTGGCTGTTTCTGTTGAGTTAGTTGAAGTGGAGGAAGGAAAGATGAGAGTGGAGAGTGGAGATTTAATTGATTGTGGAAATGAGAAGGAGAGTCATGTGGCTGTTTCTTTTGATTTGGTTGGAGTGGAAAATGAAGAGGAAGGAAAGATGAGGGTGGAGATGGATGTCAAGGAGAGTGAAGCGAAGGTTGAGGAGAGAGATGAGTTACAGGAGAAGATTGAGGCGTTTATAGAGAAAGTGAAGAGCCAAAGGAGAATGGAGGATCTTCACTTGGTGACCGTGTGAAGGGAGATGACGAAAAGCTGAACAATTAAATATTTTTGTGTGTTAGTAGATGCAGATCGATCTAGAAAGAGGCTAGATGTTCATCCATAGAGACTTCAATGTAAAATAAATTGGATATGTGAGAGTATAATCGCCAAAATACTCTTGAAGTTAGTAAACGTTTGTATGTTAATCCCTTACTTAAAAACACTGATATTAGACATTGCTCCACAAATACGATTCGATTAAATTTAAAACAAGATAAAAAAAAAAACACACACACACACACACACACACACCATATTTGTAGTTAGTTTGTGGGTAGTGCACGAATTTCTGCTTTGTTCTGTTCACGTCAAGCATTTGCTTGTTTGTTCATTCAAATTGCCGTTACGTTGTGTTACGTTTGGTCTGGTAGCCATGTCGTCTAGTCTAGTGGAATATGAGATGGATTTTTTTTATTTTGCATTTTGTCCTAATCTTAAACATCTCATTCCTAGCTGCCATCTACTAAAATGTGACCCCTGATATCCTCCACGACACCAACGACCCCAAGGCAGGCTAACGATCCACTTCTTCCGAAAGTCTTAACTTAACCCTCGGCCCCACCTACTTCAATTCCTGCCACCGCCCCAACAATGGAAACATAATTACACCGCAAGTGGGGGCGGAACAGTCCCTCTGATTATGATTGTTATGATAATTATGATTCTCATAACTATCGACCAAATGGTTTGAGTTCATTCTCCTTTTGATCTGTAATAGGACCAATTGGGAGCTTTTCAGATTCAGTTTCTATAATTATGGTCGTTTTCCCTAACTGATAAAAGAAACTAATGGCACGACACTAATAGCCTGTTTACATGGATGGATGAATGAAGGAGGAGAATAAGCAAGAGAATGGAGCAAAGAACAGCACGAGAAAAAGTTTTTAAAAAAAACAAAATAGACATTTATGCCCAGACCAAAAAAATGCCCTTTTCCATTTTCTTCCCCTCCCTCTTGTCTCGGATTCATCCAGACAAGTAACCTAAGCATAGAGAAGTTGAAAGTAGCAACTAATTATCTACAAACACAGACAGTTGTGATCGATCGACAGGCTAAGAAATGCAGTTACAAGTTCAGCTAAAGCACAGTTCGTATTGCCTAAAGCACATAATCTGCCAAATGTAGGATTTAGAGAAAGAAGAAGGTAATCGAGAACAACTTTTCAAAGGTAGCTTACATCAGTGGTTGTCGAAGAAGCAGTAACTTGACATTGGTACTTTGTCAGGAGCCAAATACACAACTGCTATCGAGCATCAGAAGATGAGGACCCTGACACCAACGAAGAAATGCCATCTCGGAGTCTTTGGTTCCTCTTTATTTCAGCGGCCTGGAAGACAAAGCAAATTTTACTATAAAGTATTCAACTCAAAATTCATAACACTTGTGAGCTCAAACATAGATCTTATTGGGCATGCTCTGCCACTGAGCTAATAATCCACCGTGTGATCCTCCCCAATGTGAGGCCGATGCCAAATGCACGAAACAACTAACCTTCTCTTCTGTTTTTTACATCCCCATTTCCCTCTCTTCACTAATACAAAATTCTTTTGGCATTTCTAACAATATCAAGTATCTCCTATCTTGACCTTTGGAATTAATTTTCAAAGTTTTAGTTAAAGGAGGGAAGAAACTATTTAGTTCAGTTATGATTTGGATCCTAAACCCAAGAAATTAATGGGATATACAATCGAGGGGAATGCTTGGTTGCAATCTGAATGTGCTATTTATTATAAGCTCTACCTTTGTTACTTTTAACATGAAGTGGTAGATTTCTTTTCGTGGGCAATGACAATGAGTTTCAACGTACAGGGTGTGCCCGCCTATAGTAAACAATGAGTTTTTGTTTGTACCTTAATGTTCACAAGTCATTGGAGACAAAAACACAGCTGTTTTCCATATGACTGAATAGCTCCCAGAATGAAGATTAACAGAACTGGATGCCCTAAATTTACTAGCACCAGGTAAACCATCTTGAACAAACTCCATCTCTCTAATCACATTAGAACAATGAATTCTAGACACACCGTGATGATTTGATGAAACGTTTGATGATATTTTCATATGAAATTTGTTCATAGAAGGTACAGTCCTTAAGTTGCAAAAATTCCAGGAAGATGTAAACGACTAGAGTAAGGAAGTTGCAAGTATAGGAAGAGGAAAACTCATTGATTGCCTAAATCTAACAAATACCCCGAGATCGAAAACCTGGGCAGCGGATCTACCTTGGGATTTCGTGGAGGAGCCTCTGGATCGAGCATCCGCAACGACATTCGAGCGATCTCGGCGACGGCAGCATCCCTGGCGTCGGGGTCGTCGCCCGAAAGGTCCTGGTACGCTGCCTCGAACGCTTCCTGCCAGAACCTCGGCAACCGGATCCGGCGAGTTTGGGCGTGGGCGTACACGTCCCACATGTGCCTCACCGCCTTCTCCCGCTCTTCCATCTCCTACTAAGCCACCGAACGGAGCGTCAGCGATGCAAACAGAGATAACATTAGAGAAACGTTGGGGGGGATTGAATAATCACGGACCAGAACGTCGAGATCCGGGTTAACCGCGACGGGGACGTCGAAATCGTGGGCGAGGCGGTTGAGGTCGCCGGCTGACCATCGGAGGGTGACAGTGCCGGTAAGCATGGACCAGAATGCAAGGAGGAGGATGGCCGCAAGCGCCCAGAACCTGTATCGGCCCTTGCCGAAGACGCCAACGTCGGCAGTTGAAGAAGGGGCCTTGGGATCCGACGAAGGAAGGAGATCCACGCCGCCTTCCTTAACCATCATCGTCGGATGCAAACCCCAATGAGCAATTCGATTCGATTCGGCAGAGCTGAAGACGCCTCTCCCCCCTTCAATCCACCGCCAGAGAGGAGAAGAAGGTACCGATCGCAGTGGCTGAGTGGGGAGCGAATGCGGTAGAATTCGCGGCCTTCCGCTCATGTATTTGCGGGTGTTCGGAGAGAATGTGGTGCATCAGTGAGTGAACAAACCGACCCAACTAATTCAACCCGTTAAAGACCGATCGGATCCGAAAACGATTATTTTATTGTTATTAAATAAATCAGAATAATAATAATAATAATAATTTATTAAGTAAACAAGTTAATTAGAATGCATTTGTAGTCTATTTGAAATTGCATGCTGAGCTTTTGATGTGATCGAGCTCGAGCTCGTCGAATCCTCACTAGTTTGCCTTGTGACCTGCCGACGGAGCACGGGGCAGCTACCAACAAGTCAAGGAGCGGACTGAGAAGGCAGAGACGCAGCCTTCGACCATCAGAGCAACAGAGAGGGAAAAAACAAACAAGAAGTAGAGAAAGGAAGGAATAGTGCACGATCTCCAACCGATGACACGAGGAAATGTAATTAATCTGTAAAACTAACATGAAATGATCAATCAAAATGACCAAAAAACAACCTCCAAAGTACGGTCTTAGTTGGTGAATGATAATTTACAAACTAAAAAGTATCTATAGGAACAAAATCATTGAAATTGAAAAACTGAAACATAAGCAATCTTTGTAGCGTCATTTCATTGCAACGCTCTCATCTTCAACTTATCCTGGCAACATGATCTATTCGAGTCTGTGAATGATACCAGGCGTCTGTGATTTTGGTCATCAGCAATATCAGATTCTTACTGTTTGTTTGCAGCTAATACAGTGTCTCCAATAGTCCATCGATGAGACCAAAATCCATAGCCTGGAAAGGTTGAAAGTGTGTTACATCAGTTTGTTTTAACTTGTTGCTTTGCAAATCATCAAAAATACAACAGAATTACCTCGGCGGCAGAGAAATAGCGATCCCGTTCGATGTACTTTTGAATTACCTCCAGAGGTTGGCCAGTAAATGCAGCAAACATTTTATCGATTTTCTGCAAGTAGAAAGTATGTTAGAACCTCTAGACAAAGAAGTCATTCAAGAAGACACTCACATGACGGTTCTGAACAGCTTCGTCGACTTGACGCCGAACATCCTCCACATGGCCCTGCACAGGAAGTTTATAGGAATTACTAGATAGGCATTTATTTGTTTTTCAGAGTTTAAAGATGATGAATGTAATAACCAATGAATTCTAACTATACCCCACATCCACTTTGCAGTTGATGTATCATTATCCGGGCATTAGGCATAGCATAACGCATCCCCTTCTCTCCGCCAGCAAGAAGAAGCGAAGCCTGGCTAGCTGATATTCCAAAGCATACTGTTCCCACCTTCGGTTTTATCTGGTTATTCATTTAGACCGAACTCAAAATTAATATGCTTGCCGTGTCACAATATTATTTTACTGTACTTTCAAGGTAAAAAGAAAATAACTAGATGAAAATTTTACTCTTAAGGATAAGCGTGGCTAAAAATATGAGTGCAGTTTTCAGTGCATTAAGAAATGAACTGATGCAATTTTGCAACTGTCATGCAGACTAGAATTTTTTTTAAAAAAAAAACTTAATAAAATTCTTGAATATCAACCAGATTAGTAAGTTTCCTGACATTGGTTTTGGTTGAGTAAGAAATAACAAGCAAGAATACAACTAAAATGCAAAAGCAAACAACACAAATACAAGAATTTTGTTTCTTTATGGTCTAGCAAGACTGGATATTTATCAGAACAGTTGAGAACCACAGAATATGGAATCACTTGGAACTGAGTAATTCTTTGATGACTTCAAAGTGATTGTTGTTGGCATTTGAACATTTCAGAAATTGTCATGAGATTAAGTGTATAAATGCTGAGGATTTTTGTTAGGTTACACAAAATGCAAATTTCAAAATGAAGCAAAGCACATATATGTATATAAAGAAAGAAGGCTTCTCAATAAAGGAAAACCAAGGGAGCAAGTTGTTATGCCTACTTGCAACATCCGTGGAATCGCCACATCATAAATCAATTATGTTTTGGAATTTATAAAGTTGTAATTTATTTTAATAAGGAATACTTGTAGCAAACTAAGAGCATTCTTTTGAAACACAAGAAACTGAAGACCTGAAAAAAGATTGCTAGACGTCAGATTACCTAAACCTACTGTATAGAGCTAAACAAACACTTGTCAAATTGCTTTGATGTCTAGTTTTGGTCAAGCAAACAACCTGAAACTATATGAGAAATCATGGGTGTGAAATACCCCAAAACCAAAAGAATCTACCAAAGAAAAAGAACCTTCGGATCATGCAGGAAAATGCAATAAATCCCGTTCTGGTATATATCTGAGTCAGTACATAGATAGATATACACCAAAAAAGAAGTGCAAAACAAACTTAACCAATTAAATAATGAATGGCTTACTCGGAAATAAATGTGTTCAATGATATTTTCCAAAGAAAACTTAACAGGTGGATCCACTTACCCATGACATACAATCATAAATTGCAAGGACAGAATACACACTCCCACCAGGGCAGTTTAGGTAGATCTAGCAAAAAATTGGTGGCCCTGAGTCATTAGGAAAGAAAGAGAAAAACAGATAAACAGGAAAAATGGAAAATAATAATAATAGATAAAACTGATAGAAGTTCTGAATCTTCTGATTGTTAGAACTATATCAACTGATTTTAGATTATCAAATACCAGGATGTCAGCATCCTCATCAACAGTAGCAAGTGTCACAAGTTGTGATATAACACGTTGGGCCACTTGTGAGTTAATTGGTTGCCCAATGAAGATTATGCGATTGCGAAATAATACAGTAGAAAGATCCAAAGGTCCAGCTGGTGTCTTGATGGCAGGCATTATAGGAGGGTTTTCGCCTTTTGCCCTTATGACTGTATCATATCTACAAGAAAAGTTTACAATAAATCAAAATATGATAACAGAAAAAAAAAACAGTGCATAAAGATTAGCCTCAAGAAAAGTGGGCATTATCCAGGATGTGATGTTTGCTTCTCCGAACAAATAAGTGATGGTAATGAGTTGCCAATAATTCTTTTCACAGATGCCGAGTGTAGAACTTGGTAATTATGGTATAGCACCAAGAATAATGATGTTAACCAGTCTAACTCATTATTGAATCAGACATCACACTATAACTATCATCCCAGTATTATTTCTTGTTAATGAGGAAAGAGGAGTATTGGACAGTAATAGTTACTGAAAAACCCCCAATATATCATTAAAAAGGATAATGCAAGACACCATTCAAGACAAATTACGGTCTAGATTTCCCTTTATTCGGCTTCTTAATAGAAAATCTTCAATGTATCTGTATTTACTAAATACCAATTCACTGGGAAAGCCTTTTCAAAATGAAAGCAATATTACGAAATGTTCACTAAACAGTAATTGCACATAATCAAAGATAAACATCCCATAGTTACTCTAAGAAGCATATATAGGAGGCTAAAGTTTTATCAAATCCATAAAAGCTAATCACGCTATTATTGTTCTAGTACAAAATGTTCCATTTTTAGTGGGAGGTCACAGGCACACCGATAACTTATAAGCAAATTCCCATGTATTCTAAGACACCAATAGTAACAATATAACTAGCAAACAAATACAGTCCACAGTTTCAGTTGGCAACTCAAGCTGAGTTATTGATTTTGTACTTGATCTGTGGCCAAGATCTGACAAAAATCAAGACTTCCATTCTTATTCAATCCCCAGTCCTTGCCTATATTTTTGTCACAGAGGATCCTGAGTAGCAGCAGAATAATTCAATGTACCAATTGAGCACTCTTTTGCTAATACTTGAATATTTAGAATGACATGGATAATATCAGCGCTAGAATAATTTAAGATAGACTGTCAAATTCATTTGGCTGCTGTAATCATACGAAGTGAATGACATTGTTCGACTTTTGGTGCATTTATTAACCATCACTCTCGTCTACCATCAAAGCGCCAAAACTCTAAATTTATATGGGATAAGATTTGTTTAACTGTGAATAACCATAGTCAAGAGCCTTGCACAGAAAATTGACAATGTGTGAAGCTACAAAAACACATACCTAAGAGAACCGTTTTGCTGTTCATTGAGCTTCAAAGACAAACTATTAGCCCTACTCTGCTTGCCTGCATATGGGTTTCACGGAATAAGTAAAAATCCAGATCTATCAAGGCATCCAAATAAGTTCATAAGGTTTTTTCTGTAATAAAATAAGTAATAATTCCTTACAAGGGATGGGAGTTTTACATTAATCTTAGGTTAAGGGGGTTTTATCCCAACAAAAGGATCTAGTTCCATGGAGAGGGGATCAAATATGACAGTAGGGTTAATAATTTCAATCCGAAGACAATCTGTGGTTCCAATTTATCATATGAAAAAAATCCTCCCTCCCCTTTGACTCATTCAACCCGTGAAGTGGCAAACATTTGATACTTTTCATAATAGATTCCTTCATCTTAGTTCTTGAATTTTATTCAGTCATACCAACAACAACACCGCTTATCTCCAAGTCAGCACCACCAAGCTCACAACCTTGATACTGCAGCTCCTAGATTACTATACTAAAAAGCTTTTCAGAATTTCTTTTTATTACACCAGATCCAAAAACACTCAAAAGGAAATTACGACAGAATAATTGCATATTTAGTTGTGCACTTGCCTGTGAAATCCTGGATAAATGGGACTTATTCAAACTTATAACTAACAATTCAAAAGCATAGTATACTTGCTTAGAGTTCGGTGGAAGGATAAGATTCGTGTAGCAGATCCTGATAAATGGGACTGCTTGACCACGAAATGTTTATAGACAAGATATTATCAAGAGGATGCATGAACTCCAACTCTATCCTATAGGAGAAACAATTAGATTAAATTCACAAAAACATATCGACAATTTTTAACAAGATCACAGCGGGAATAGCCACTCGACTCATGATTAGCTACGATAAAAGACGCTTACCCGTGAGATGAAGCGAGGCGTGTGGCTTGGCCATGTTTCTGGGAGTAATAGGCGATTAAGTACATCAAACATCCAGAAAGGAAGGATCGGAAATAGAGAAAGAGGGCGACAGGTCACGGGATTAGGAAGTAAACCTCGAAATAGATGGTTGTTTCACGGAATTGGAGGGGGCGGAGGCGGCTGCGAGCGACACGGAGACGGTCAAGGAAGCCATTGGAGCTGCCTCGCTGCTCTCTGCTTGCGGAGGAAGGATTGGGAACAGATCGGTGAATCCGCCGACCGAAGGGACGATGGCAACAAAATCGGGTTGGACTCGGTGAAGCTTGACCCAAATGCGATTCTGGACTGAACCGGACCGAACTTTCAAAACGAACCAATTGTATTTATCACTTTTGCACCGGTGCATAGTGTTTAAATTCTATAAGTGATAATGTTTGACGGCGATCTAGTATTATGAATTCAATTTAAAACATGATTAATAAAATTAAATATACAAATAAATAACATAAGTTAATTTTTTTAGTGAAATCATTTTTAAATACGTTAAATAGTTTAAATAATTTTCCTTTTCATAAATTATTCGCTTAAACATATCATTAATTTTAATGATGATTTACCAAATAGCTAATTTTGCATATTATCTAAAAAGTATACCGATCACGTATACTTTCTCATTTTCTTTTCTATAATACCCCTTCTTCCCTTTTACTATTCATCTAAAAAGAATTTTGAACCACATTATTTTTTTCTAAAAAAAATTTAATCTCCTTTTTTTGTATCCATCGGAGAGTTCACTTACGGAGCCGGTTGATGGCTTGCTCACCCCACTCGCTTGTTGAGTTTCATTTAGAAGTCTACAATTGTCACGTGAGGTAGGACCGTTGCCGCCGAGGTGACCACCGCACCCGAGAAGCACCTTCATAGTATCAGAAAAGATATATGGATTGTTGGTGCCATCTTTCTCATTTTCGTAGTTCCCCTTATCATCGAGATGGACTGTGAGCCGTAGTTGAACTAGTTGGAGATGCAATAGTCAATCCTCTTCACCGTTCCCACCACCCCGATGCCCCTCGACACCACTACAATGCCATCCAAGTGAGAAGAGGATTGAGATAGTTAATGCTTAGATACATGGTAATAATAATTTATATTTAAGGTAGCGCATTAAATTTAATGAGCTAATAAAAATACCTCGGTGTTCTTATCTAATTGAATCTTAGATTTCATTGTAGATAAATTTCATTATTTATTTTATGATTCTCTTAAGGTTGAATAAAAATTATAAATAACCTCCTAACTGACTTGTTTCAAATAGGTTTTAGTTGGACTAACCTTTATCATATAACAATTGGTTTGTTGGACTTTTTGTTGTCACTTTGATTAAATATTTTAATGTCAGAATTTTGGCTTTCGAACTAATTACTTGGACTAGACTGGTTTTCTTAACACATGCAAAAGTCTTATAAGCAATATGTCGATTATTCAAATCTAATTTTTTTATCCTTATATTTTATTTCTATTATTCAAATGTTCTACCTTTCGAAAACAATGTGGATAAAGAATAACATGATTGTTGAATAAATTATATTAGAAACATCATAATCTTATACTAGATTTGAACAATAATATTAAAAGATTATTTATTCTTATCTATTCCTTTTTCTTATGTGAATTAACAGGAACCTCTTTAATTGTTATTTGTAGAATATTTATCTCTTCTTACAAAAGACTAAGCATAATAAAAGGATCTAAAGTAAGAGTTATAAGGAGGACTACTTGAGCTATCTTACTATAGAAAATCATTTAGGATACTTGAAAATACTAGAGAACTTGATTTTTTTTTGATGATATGGAGAACTTTGCTCTTCGTAGTAAAAAAATCATAAGCATGACTGATTTGTTGTGTATCTTGAAGAGAAAAACTCATAATATTTTATTGTTATTATTGTCAACATAATTGTTATTGATATATATAGGTAATTGCTATTTTTTTCCCTAAATTATTGTACTCTTCCTATGTGTTATAGTAAAACTCAATAAAATTGTTGTTGCTATTTTATGGTATAATAATTGTAAATTGATGTTAGTAAGATAATTATTTTTTATTAGATTATTATTATTGTTGAAATATTATCGTTACAAGTTTTTTTGTTGTAAATTATTATTTGGTATATCATAAAATAATCTTGTACTTGTATTTAAATGTATTATTATTTTAATATATATTAGTTGTGAAATTATTGATGAGATTTTATCAAATGACTTTTTATGTTAAGTAATATTGAATATACCATATTAAGGAATGAATTTGTGTTGTTGGTTAAAAAAATTCCTCTTAATACGTTGTGTTGCATCTATAGTTAAGGAAATGGCTATAGCTGGGAGAATAAGATGAGCACATAAATCTTGGTTTTATATCATTCTGAGTTCTTTAGGACCATTAGTCACTTTTGGGATAAAATTGGTTGATCAATCTAGGACATTCTAAAAATAAAAATTTTATCAAATCGAAGCTTGTTCAAATATCTTTAATTTAATATATCATGTGTCCCGTAGTTCAATCTGAATCAAAAGTTATGACCTCTCAAAGTTATAACTTGTAGTTAGAAACTACAATTTGTTAGCTACTATAATCTATTGTTGATATTCAGGAGACAAGCAACAATGTATTCTTGATCTTTAAAGGACCACCAACAATGTGTTGTTACTTTTTAGAAGATCAACAACAACGTTTTATTGGTCTTTAGAAGATCAACAACAAAAACCAGCAATAATGTGTTGAAGTGTAAACTTTGAGATGTCATAATTTTTTATTTGGGTTGAATCATGAACACATTATATTTCAAATCAAAGTTTGTTAACATATTTTGAATTTGGTATATTATGCGTCCTATAGTTCAACCAAAATCAAAAGTTATTGTTAGGGTTGTAAGGTTGCAAACATAGTCCTACATTGGAAACATATGGAAAAGATCATGGGTTTAAAAGAGAAAGATATTTCCATTGGTATGAGGCATTTTGAGTAGAGTTCAAAAAGTAAAAACATGAGAGTTTAGACCCAAAGTGGACAATATTATACTATTGTAGAGATATTTAAATTCTCTTAGTCATAATAATTGGGTATTAGAACCCAAACAACCTTCCAGAAGGTATAATTGCCAACTGTGTACAAAAGTTATGGTTTAATTAAGCCATATGAGTACAATATTGACCTCGAAAAGGAAGTGGGGCTCCTGTGTCCAGATCAAGAGGACCAGACACTATGTAGAGAAGTTCTAGTAGGTCGAGTGAGCCGAGAGGCAGGAAGACCTAGTGGGGCAAGGATCATACGTTAAACGCATAGACTTTCGGCTTGAGGGGGCCCTATGATCCTTCATTTGAGCGGGGATTATTGAGGTTGTAAGGTTATAAACATAGTCTCACATTAGAAACACATGAAAAAGACTATGAATTTAAAAGAGAAAGATATCTTCATTAGTATGAGATCTTTTGGGTAAAGCTCAAAAGCAAAGTCATGAGGGCTTAGGCCTAAAGTGGACAATATCATACCA
>JBBPFP010000011.1:5673-21352 GCA_037974795.1 Kaempferia galanga
TATATATATATATATATATATATATATATATATATATTGATGTTATTTACAAATTAGAGTTAAGATTCTCATCAACATTCCTGATTGCATCAGGTGGTAATGGAAGTTCTATATATCGTGTGCCCTTTTCCATCTGATTAGTTAAAGCACGTCTATGATCTCTCTGTATGTGGGTGTGCTCAAACATGCCCCTCTGAATACTTGTTCTTCTTTGTTGAACTTTGAGTTAATTAACGCTCAAAGTAGAATGGAAGTACCTGGTTTTGTCACTAACTACACCCTTAACATAGACCTTCCTATTGAATATTTGTCTCTTATGGAAGGCAAATACCAAAGGTGGGATTTCTTCAAAAGGTCACCTTATGCAACAGCAATGAGGTCATTATTAGTTGAGCTAGTTAGCAACTTTTGTAGAAGAGAATATTTCTGCAACTGTTTATTGGTGGTTACTAGTTTGTTCTTTTGGCACTGTTTTCTGTTAATATATCTGTATGCTTGTTGTAACATATACTTACCTACTTAATGTGGTAATAAGTATTAAGTTTCTTTGTTGCTCTATCGTTTCCAGTTTGCATTGTTTCATTTATTGTTTTTTTCTTGTCAATTTTCCAAGATAAGTTCATAGAAAGATAACTCCGACAGGTATGCAACACTTTGTATCCGAGAAAACCCCGGATGCCTTTTCATCGCAACCAACCGTGACCCTGTTGGTCATATGACTGACTCGCAAGAATGGCCAGGTTCATCCTTTCAAAAAGTATTTCCTACTCTCCGATTCCTCTCTAGGTCACATATATATCTCTTTTATATTGTTTTTTGAAATGTGCAGGTGCAGGATGCATGGTGGGAGCAGTAGCTGGCTCAACTGGCAAAGAACCAATTGTGGTTGGAAAACCATCAACCTTCCTCATGGATTTTTTGTTAGAAAGGTGATATTCTTGCATCGTAGATCTCAATGAGATATCATACGTATCCTTTTTAAACTATTGTTTTGGCACTTTCAATAGATTGTAATGCATTTTGTCACCTGTGATTGTTGTAGCATTTGTCATGATCTATGCTTCCCATTGCATTGCAGATTCCAAATCGAAACATCCAGGATGTGCATGGTTGGCGATCGTCTGGACACCGATATACTCTTCGGGCAAACTGCGGGCTGCAAGACTCTTCTTGTTCTCTCAGGTCTGTATCAGTTAGCTGCTACTATCTCGCTTCGCTCGTGTTGTTGATTGTTCTGGAGGAACCATTTCAGGCGTGACTAGTTTATCAGATCTTCAGCACCCTACAAATGAAATCCACCCGGATTACTATGCCAGTAACGTTGTGGACTTCGTTGAACTATCAAGAACCTGCCCTCTTTAAGAACAAGAAATCCTAAGAAATAACTTGTAAGGACATTTCTTACTCCATTTTCGAGCTTCAGTTCCCACAGAGAATTGTTTACAATTATCCTTCAACTGCAAACCACTAGAGTTTAACATTTATTGATCCTTTTATTTTCAGAATTGTGCTTCAATCAAAAGTGCCATAAAAATTGTGTTTGATTCTCCAATAATAACCTAATTGCATTAGATTACTTCTTCTGATTATCATTAGATGCCATCTAAATATGCTTAAGCCAAATGTCAAATTTTTGTGAGTTAATTATTTCATCTTCATGTTCTAATCAATTGCGATGGTGACATAAGCTTTAGTGGTGCAATGTAACTGCACCAGAAATTGCATGGGCATCGCATGATCGCGACGCCCATGCTCTTAATGCATTTGAGCATATAACTAGGAAGGAAAAAATAGTAACAAAATAAGAACTTTCCACCTTTCTTCCCTCTAGAAACACAAGTCGACTTAGGTGGACATTTAGACGAGATAGATATTTAAAATGATTTATATGTTTTACTATTTTTCCTTAAATTTTAGAGTTACTTAAACATTGCAAAGGCCCCCATCTCATTCAATACTTTTGTAACTTGTTTGTGAATGAAAGAAGCCACTCCTAAAGCCTCCAGACCAAGGGACAAGAATCACTATTGCCGACAAACATGATCGCTACATTTGGTACTATAAAAATTTATTTTGGTCCATATTTTCTTAACTACTCTTATCCGATCGACCTCAACCTAACACGGTGTGTATGGTCACAACCTTAATACCCTGTTTACTTTGAGATATAGATGAAAATGATCGACCTCAACCTAACACGGTGTGCATGGTCACAACCTTACTACCCTGTTTACTTCGAGATATAGACGAAAATAAAGGACACACTGAGATACTTCATCCGTGGATCGCGGCCATGCCACATCGAACTCCTGAAGAAGTCATCTCCTTGTAATTACTTTGTGCATTTTAGATAAATCGAGTTAAATTCAATTTTATCATTTTCCTAAAACATTTTTTTAAAAAAAAATGGATTAAATTCTCAACCCGACGTACCAACTCAACCACTGCAGTACTTATTGACATCTCTAATATTATTTTATTAATTGAATTAATGGACTCGATTCGATTTTAATGGCACGGCTTAAAAGACAGTCATATAAAACCTAACATAAACTATCGGGGTCCCACCATACACCTCCCTATTCAAAAGCTATTATGACGCATTTAAGTTTATATTCATGATTATATTATTTTATATAAATGCCGACTTTTCCCACGCCATTTCACACCTTTCTTCTTTCTTTATGTATATAATCCTTAAATTAATTTCCTCAAAATTAATTATATTATTATCCTTATAAATTATTATTTAAAAACATATCGTCGAGTAAAATAAATATGGCGATTTTCCAGTAAGGACGGAATAATTTCTCAAAAAATGGGTGGAAAAGCTCTCCGTTATTTCGGGAAACATGGCAGCCTTCTTTCCAAATCTAACCGCGTCTCTCTCTCTCTCTCTCTCTCCCCTCCGCGCTGCTGGCAGCTGGATGATTACTGATGAGTAGGAAGGAGGGCAGCGAGAGGCGATCCGTGGAGGAGGGCGACGACGACGTCGCGGTGGAAGCGAGCAGCGTCGTAGTCCACCAGAAGGTGCCCTAAAGCTGCGATCTTTGGCTGCCAGGTATTCTTTGCCAGCTTCTTCTAGCTTCGTCTGGTAGTTTCGCGGGTTGTCCTTTGTCGTTGCTCGTGGCGTGGGTGTGGTGATTGGATCTGCGCTAGGTCGAGGGGTGGTGGGGGAATTTCGGGAATTAGTTTCGATCTGGCCCGGCGCAGCCCTCCTTCGATTGCAGTACTGTTTTGTCTCTTCTGAAAAAAAGGGGTTTTGGGTGGTGGATTGTTTGCTCCCCGGACTTAGATCGTGATATATTGTTTTTTTTTTAGTTTTCGAAATGTTTCCTTGCGGTGTACTCTCCTTGTCTTTGTGATTTTTGATGAATTTTCTGCATAATTAGTTCCTTTCCAGTAAATTTTCGTTACGGAGATGTTATGTGATTCTGAATGTTGAATGGACTTCTCCCCCCTTGGTTTTCGTTTGAAGGGATAAGGCTCCGAGTGTTGACTACTTTGATGGATCCTTCCTCGGCATGGATTGAGATTTAACTATCGGTGGGAAAGAAAACATACAGAATGGAATTCTTACTCCTGAATGTTATACTTTCAGTTGCTTCCTGGTTATTTGTAGTGTTCTTGAATCTGTTGCCATAGTAATCTCTTTGAGCTTTGGTTTTATTTTTTATTTTTTATTTTTTGAAAACGATTTTGAGCGACCAATCATGTCATTCTATTCATTATGCAAATCATATTTACGAAGTTCCATTCATGTCATGTTACAAGATTACATGAATGGATTCAAAAAAAACAAAAAACAAAAATCCTCATGGCCGATGAAGGTGTCTGCCTTCCTTAGGAACTCAAAGTAGCTTCCCTTCATCTGCATAGGAATCCGGACTTTCCAGAGTATCAAATATTTCCTCCAAGTGTGCAGCAACTCTGGGGTTGTCTCGATTGTATAGAACCAAACTTTTGAGAGAGAGAGAGAGAGAGATTTTACCCTGCACACCCTTACATGTGCGATCATGGACGACATCTGACGGGGCGAGCTGATACAGTGTTCAATCACATTTTTTAATCTCTCTTGTCTCTCATATGTGCAACACATTCTCTCTCCGGCATGTAATGCAGCGCTGTTTTGAAAAGAACAGTGCTGCACAGAAAAAAAAACAAGTACACAATGTAGCTGTTTTTGCAAAAACAACACTACCATAGATCTGTTTTTGAAACAACAACTATAATGTGTAGCTGTTTCTGCTCAGAAAAAAATAGCATTGTGTAGCACTGCTTTTTAAAAAATAGCTCTACCATAAAGCTGTTTTTGAAACAACAGTTAGAGTTATTTTTGAAATAACAGCTATACTGTGTAGCTATTTTTGAAAAAACAACACTGCACATGAAAAAACAACGTTAAATAGCATTGTTTTTTAAAAAACAGTTTTACTGTAGAGCTGCTTTTTGAAACAATAGATACCGTAGAGCTATTTTTGCAATAATAGCTACACTATGTATCTTTTTTTTTTTTTGAACAACGCTGCTTTTTTCTAGGCATTGTTGTTTTAGGGAGCAGCTCCACAAGAGAATTGTTTTGAAAAAAACAGCGCTGCACAGTACTGTTTTTTTTCCTAGGTAGCATTGTTTTTTTTTCTGCGCGGCGCTGTTTTTTTCAAAACAGCTCCTTTGATGGAACTGTTCAAAGAACAGCGCTGCGCAGTGCTATTTTTTTCTACACATTGCTGTTTTTTTCTGCACAACGCTGTTTTTTTCAAGACAGCTCCCTCGTGAAGTTGTTCAAAGAACAGCGTTGCGCAGTACTTTTTTTTTTTTACGCTGCGTTGTTCTTTTCAAAACAACGCTATACTGTATGTATAATTAACATCTCGTATGCAGACCTGTCCATCTCCAGGATATTCGAAGCAGTTCTGATTTCACAAATTTTCTTTTGATCATCTTTATCAAATCCAGCAGCTTTGTAGCGCAAACTGCTCTTGAGAACACAACCCCATCTTGTGATGTGTAGATGGTAAAAAAGATATGGGAAGACCCATTTAAGGATTCTACCCTCAACCCATCTACAATGACAAATGTGAAACCAAATTCAGACCGGTGATGCAGAAACCTGGTTATGCAAAAAAAATCTAGGCCTTGGAAGTTGGTCATATGCATCGACTCTTAACTTGTTCATATTAATTTACTTACACTGAAGAACACAATTTATGAGTTGTTATTTGGTTTGTCTTGTGTCTCATATTGATGCAACTTTTTTTGGCACCACTTTCATTGAAGTTTTTATTATCATCTGGCAGAGTTTGCTATAGGTTATCCATTAATGGGTGAAGTTGAAACGATTGATCCTATATATGCAGCAGATAAGGCTTAAAATTTTACTACATAGAAAATATAGTGCTTGGATTGATGGATTCAAAAGCAGCGTCCAAGCCCTTACAACAGCAACATAAGCAACCTGGTGTCCAAGTTCTTGAAAAAGCTACCTTGCACCCTACAACTCTACACTTACCAAGCAGATTTGTGTCGGATACATCAAGACTGTCACAATTATCTGTGTCACAGAGCACACCGGAGCATAAACCTGAGGAAATTACTGAAGATTTTTTGAATCAACAAGAGAAGGTGCCTGCTAACCTTTCAAGCCAGGAAGTAGATATTGTTGAGCTGCTTCAGTCAAATGGAGCAGTGAATTTGGAGGCCAAGGAGTGTGATGAAAAGAACTTAGAGCAGGATAGTGAGAAAGATTGTTTATCTTGCGCTAAAGTTAGTGATGGCACAGGTGGTTTAGCAAAGACCAGCGGCAGTGCAAAAATAAGTGACCAAACTGATAGCGGCAAAAGTAGTCTGTGCAGAGCTAGTACAAGCAGTGAAGTTAGTGATGATAGCACTTGTAACAGCATAAGCAGAAGTATTAGCAAGCCTCACAAAGCAAATGATTTGAGATGGGAAGCAATTCAATCTATTAGAGCTAAAGATGGGATTGTTGGTTTGAACCATTTCAGGCTGTTGAAAAAGTTGGGTTGTGGAGACATAGGTAGCGTATATTTGTCGAAGTTGAGCGGAACCAAGTGTTATTTTGCAATGAAGGTAATGGATAAAGTATCTTTGGCAAGCCGGAAGAAGTTGCTCAGAGCCCAGACTGAAAGGGAGATCTTGCAATGCCTGGATCACCCCTTCCTCCCGACATTGTATACTCATTTCGAGACAGACAAGTTCTCCTGTTTGGTAATGGAGTTTTGTCCCGGAGGGGATCTGCACACTCTCAGACAGAAGCAACCTGGAAAGTATTTTTCGGAGGAAGCAGCCAAGTAGGTACCTAATCCCTATTCTCGAGTTATTCATACTTCTTCAGCACCTTTTGCATTAATTTCCACTTTTCTCGCATCCGTCACTCATGATTAATCTGGTACTTCTCAACATACCAATCCATATTTTTTTGCTAATTGACTTTTAAGTTATCCTATCATTGACAATTTTAGTTTCAAATCTTCCACACTTAGCAAAATTTGCTTCTTGATTGGTTTCTCTAGATCCTCATTTTTCAACTCCATTCATATATGTATCTAATTCGATATATTAGATTTCTAAGTACAATGTGCTATGTTCATCTTAAACCTAAGCACGTTTCTTATGATTCTTCTGGGTTGCTACACACAGATTTTATGTATCGGAGGTCCTTCTGGCTCTAGAGTACATGCACATGTTGGGTATTATCTACCGTGATCTGAAGCCAGAGAATGTTCTTGTACGAGAAGATGGGCACATTATGCTCTCCGACTTCGACCTTTCTCTTCGTTGTGCTGTTAGCCCCACCCTTGTCAAGTCGTCCAACCAAATCTCTGATTCCTCCAGGCGTAACAACCCTGTCTACTGTGCTCAACCTGCTTGTATCAAACCAACCTGTGTCCAGCCTTCCTGTGTTGCTCTCTCCCCACGGCTATTTTCATCAAGGTCCAAGAAGGCACAGAAGCAGAAACTTGAGGTTGGAAATCAAGCGAATACACTCCCTGAGCTCCTTGCAGAGCCTACAGACGCAAAGTCCATGTCATTTGTGGGCACGCATGAGTACTTGGCTCCTGAGATCATTAAGGGGGAAGGGCATGGTAGTGCTGTAGATTGGTGGACATTGGGAATATTCCTCTATGAACTTTTGTTTGGCAGGACACCCTTCAAGGGGTCAGGCAACCGAGCAACGCTGTTTAACGTGGTCGGGCAACCACTGCGATTCCCCGAGTACCCAGTTGTTAGCTTTGCTGCAAGAGACCTTATTAGGGGATTGCTCGTCAAGGAGCCACAGCACCGTCTTGCTTACAAGCGCGGGGCTACAGAAATAAAGCAGCATCCATTCTTCGATGGCGTCAACTGGGCCTTGATAAGGTGTGCAAGTCCACCGGAGATACCGAAAACCTTCGAGATTGGTCAGACACTCCTAGATTCAGTATCATCAGCAAGCCAAAAGGACATTTCTGCATCTGATAAGTACCTGGAGTTTGATGTATTCTAATGGAATTCAAATGTAGAGATCTCAAATGGCCTTGTAGAATCTCAAGTATTCTCTTTGTATTGCTACTATTTGTTTCAAATTTAAGTATAATGTGGTATTGAAATGTACCTTTGGTTTAGAATGATCAAGTGGAGCAATTTAGCAATTTTCCCCATCGAGTATCATGGTTCCTTGATGCACAGGCACAATTGCACTTGTCGAATTCCTCTTGATTGTTCATAAGTTCTTCTATCGATTTACTTTTTATATCTTGCATTCACTTAAATGGCTAGCTTCAGAAAATCTTGCTATTAACTATTAGGTAATTACATGTGTTTTTAAAGTCTCATTTAATCAATATTAACATTCAAAGTGACTTCACAGTGCCACAATAGTTTGACTCATTTGATGTAGTTCACATAATATTAACTAAGAAATTTGATCCAATATAATAAAAACATGGCCACAAATCAATTGAAACAAAACATCAACACATGAAACACGTAGATGTAGTCTTTTATTCAAACCACGGAAAGAAACAGAAAATTTTGGTGGATGGAAATTGCAACTGATAAAAAAATGATGGCAAGCAAATAGACACAAGATTCTACTAATGTGCTCTAGCAAATGTTCCTACACATCAAAAAGTAACCATAATTCTGAGGTTCGCCCCTACTTGAGCATGACGTCGAACTCTACCTGTTGATTGAAATGCCACAAACCTGACAAATTCAATTGGTAAACTTCGACATCATGATCGCACATCTCTACTATTTCGCTGATGTATGCATGCAGCAAAACCATTTCTTCTGTGATCACAAAGAGGGAAGGAGAAGTATTAATCCAAAGGATTCAAGTTCCTTCAGCAGAAGCAAAGTGTGGATGCGCATAGAATACTTACTGGAGGTTTGGAGGCAGAAGTTCCTGGTTTAAGAGCTTCTTCCTCCTTTCCTAGAGAGTCAGTTTGGTGTATGTTGCCACCCATTTTTTTCTCATCGCGGGCTTTGTTGAAGATCACGGTGAAACCGTCTGCGGAAGCAGGATCATTGACATCCCACTCACCAAACTTTGGCAAGGGCCGACCTTTTTCTTCCTACAATTCAATGCAAGTTTATCCGTAATCTGTCATATAAGAATTTATAGCTAGTGAATCTATCGTAGCATTCAAATTTCAACTCAAATTTGCATATGTTAAATTGTTGCTATGTTGCTAACGAAATGGAATATATCACTTGCTAGATAATCAAAAATTAATCAATTAATTCAAATGCTGTACTGCCCTCCTCCCATTCTCCATCATCTCCTTCACAAAGAGCTTCTCCATGTTCTCCAGCATCCTCCATTTGTCTCTGGTAAGAACATGAAGGATACTGACACCAACACCGCAATTCTGTCATACAAGAAGCTGCCCATATTGAGATTGCCTCGTAGAATAAGTTGAAGATTTCTGTGAGAACACTACAAGTGAACTGATTCATTGCGCCAATCATTAAGGGAAGATATCCAAGCTACAAACATAATGGGCCCTTACGCAATGAAGAAAAAGGTCATGTAGGCTATTAGGAAGGGTGGAGGGGATGCTGAACCCCACCACCCATGAGAAATATTGCTACTTGCTGTGCCAATCAATTGTTGTCAACTTGATCCCAGGAACCACCACTAACACAATCATTCTGTAAAGAGGAAGAAGGCCGCCATTAGGACGACGAGTATCTTGGTGAACCCATTGTCATCCTCAGCTGTGCATTATCAAATGCAATCCTGATCCTCTCCGACACCACCCAGAGGTCATAGAGACAAGCATCTTGGTGAACTCATTGTCATCCTCAGCTGTGCATTATCCAATGCAATCCTGACCCTCTCCGACACCCAGAGGGTATAGAGCACTACCAGTTTGATCCACAACCTCGCTATAAGTGGATCCCAATAGAGGTGATCAATACTCGGAACATTGCTAGAATTGCACAAAGGAATAACTCCTTACACATGCTCCTATCCTCATAATTCTCGGAGACTGTCAACAAATCATTGTAGCAGGCTTCGAAGATGCCCCCAGTGTGCTTGATGAGAGCAAGGCAAAGCCAAGCCCCTTCAGGCAAATCAAAAGTCTTGTTGATTACCTTTTTGTCATCTCTAACTCTAAGGCTGTCACACATGAATATGGCATCGAGAGGCCTACTAGAATGAGATGCGAGATATCAAAGTGATGTTTTACCTGATGAATTAACATTTGGGGAACATGCAAAAGGCTAGAGTCTAACTCAGGGTTACACAGCGAATACTGGAGGGCTCAAAAGAAGAGCCAAAAAAATCACCTTTGCAAAAAAAAAAAAAAAAAAAAAAAAGATACTAATGTTTCCGGAAAGTAAAAAAGGAACCGCATTTTGGTATCATCTAAGCAAACATATTAGCTCCAAACTCCAGTAGACTAGCCCATTCTCAAAACGCAAGAAATCAATGAAGCAATCACGCAAAAACTAGAATCGATCAAGCCCTAGATCACCATAAAAGAAGCAGACAAGAGAAGGAGGTAAAGCAAAACCAAATGCATCTGCTCAACTTTCTGATTCTCAAACATAAACCACAGCCAGCCCTAACAAGATCAATGCCCCCCTCAACATCAACCAAACCAAATCAGAAATTTCTCAAACAAACCACACTACAGCTAGTAAATCCGGCGAATAAAAGCGGGGTAAAAGAGGGAAGGTATTGCCACTTACCGACATCAACTCTTCGCGCAGAGAGATAGAGCGGAGGAGGAGGAGGAGGAGGGTTGTTGTGAGCAGGGAATGGAAGGGGGGTGGGGAAGAGAAGCTCCTTATATATGTCGAAGACGAAGTACACGTGAGCTGTCTGCCGCCGTCAAATACGACTCCGTTAGGCTTTGTTTACTTCGAGGTAAAGCAAAACCAGCGGAAGGGAGGAAGTTCTAATTATTTTCTTAATGACAAAATTTTGACACTAAAAATTGTTTATCACCACTTAATCCCTGTTTGAAGATGGCAAGTGACTAAAAACTAAACTCCACTTTGCCACTTAATAAATTTCATGGCAAGAATATTGATTGAATAAAAAATAAATATTTATACACGTATGCCTAATCTTCAGGTGTTTGTGTCACAACTTCTTCTCAAATTTGTCCAGCCTTTTCACTCTTTGCATGGCTCTGATTGCCAATGCCCAGAAAACACCTGAATCAAAAAAGGAAAGAAATGAAGAACAGTGATAAACTACTTCATCATGTTCAATCTCACTTACAAGCGCCGATAAACGATCCATTGGCGATCGATAGTTGTCCTTGACTGGCCAAAGTTACTCCAACATTGAGCAGAGTTCCACTAAAAGCTGTGTACATGGTAGCCATTTGCAACACTGAAGCTCTCCTTGCAGCTCTCTCAGACTGTAGGAACAGAATGTGAGTTTCAAGTTCAATATCAGTTTTGAGTCTATTAATGATGTACCTCGAGCACTTTCACGCGGAGCTTTACTTCTCCCGATTCGAGTTGTTTCACGAATTCTTCGATTTTGTGTATCCTGTAAGGCATCGACATAGTGTAATCTCTGGCCTGCAATCCATCCATTTCAGTGTTCATCAGTTAAAAAAACAACCTTCAGATTCAGCAGGGTGTTAAGCTGACAGTTTGTTGTTTACTGTGCCATACATCAGTAGCTTGTTTCCTTAGCTCCTCGACAATTTCGGTGCCCCCACTTTGCCTCTTCCTTACATCGAGCAATTCCTGAACGACGAATTGATATTTAGAGATGGGATAATTGAATAAAAGAGTGAGAAGTTATCTACCTGAATGTATGGTTCGGCAACATTGGCAAAGGAAAAGTTTGGATCCAACAAGTTTCCTATTCCTGTGATTGAAGTAGAATATAAGAAAGTGTGTGCAAAGGAATACTATCGAAAACCATAGAGCTGTGGCTGTTAGGAGGCACCTTCGAGAGTAGCAAACGCCCTGAGGACAAAGGTAAATGTGGAAGGGAAGCGAAATGGCTGATCAGCAGCCATAGCAAACAAATCCTGGAAAATTTGTTCGTTATTCATCTGCGTAAATCATCAGTACATTTGAAAGGCACCTCGATCTGAACACACACTACCTCGCGGATCCCTGCAACACTCTTCTGCTGCTCAGGAGTTTGGCTAATAAAGTCCAAGAAGTATTTTATGGACTTCCTCACCTAAACATTGATTATGAAGAACAAGCATGATATCGCGCAGAGTTTTAAGATTGTTTTAATAACAGAAAGGGAAAAAAGTTTGCTGACCTCTGATAAATCCCCTGTCGGTCGAAGTGTTTCGAGCTCAATCAGACTTGCTGTAACCTGAATTGGGCAATTCTTTAGACTTAATCATGGGTAAACAGTAAGAACAACTGAAGCAAGCATAGATATATACCTTATTAACATCCTTCTCATAGACTGCATAGAACAACTGAAGCAATCTCTCTCTGTTGAAGGATTTAATTTCTCCCATCATACCGAAATCATAGTAGATGAGTGTCCCATCGGTCGCAATAGAGATATTGCCTGGATGTGGATCGGCATGAAAGAAACCGTTCTTCAGTATCTGATTGGACAAAAGGTAGTATGTCAACACAATGAATCAGTGTATGTATTGCATAATGTTATATCGAATGGCTAACTAATTGCTGTCTACAAAATAGTCCAGTAAACATTTGCTAAGCACTATAATTCAAATGAAAATAAACTCCATATCAATCACTACCCTTGCTCCAAATGAAAAAAAAATCCTTTGCTAGCATTGGAGGTTTATTTTTTCAACACAGACCTGGTAATCTTTTTACCTGAATCAAGTATGATTCTATTGCACGAGAGGCAATCAGGGAGCGGCTGTATCCCCTCGCGTCTATCTGCTCGACATTGTTAATTTTTATTCCTGATCAAAAGCAGGACTCAAAGTATCAGATTCAAGTTGTCACATGATTCATAGTGAAAGCAAGATTAGACTCATGTCTTTCTAGCAATGCCATTACAGCACACATGAATGCATGTTCTTGACGACAATATCACAAACGACATATTAAGCGCATGTCGCAAACAAACCTGGAGCATACTCCATCGTCAGAACTTTGCTAGAGGTGTAATCCCAATAGATAAGCTACAAAGTGGGAGCTATATTATGTTAGTTTCAAAGTTTGAAAAATGTGTACAAATACTTCTGAATACAAAGTGCAATCAGTGGAAGAACATACAGGTACATGGACCCACTTTATGTTTCTAAAATCCCGACGAAATCGGTCAGCATTTTTCCCTTCACTGATGTAGTCAATCTCCTGATACAATGTGCTGAAGATACAAGGATGCCAGAAATGCTCAATGAACAGTCCTCTGTACAAGAATGACAGAAATCAGTGGAAACTTACTTTGAGCATTCATTGTAGATATCTAACCAGTCCTCCGCGGAAATTCCGAAAGCTTCAGTTCTTTGAAAATGCTCAACTATCAGCTTCAGGTTTCCTGAGAATTTATATCATAAATTTTAGATGAAATATAGTAGTTTATAGCTCTCATTCTTTTTAGAAAATTAGATATAATAGTAGTTCAAAGTATATATTCGATTTCCTAGAAATATAAATAGAAGGGAAATAGAATTCCAATTCAAAAGTAATTATAGGTAAGATTGTTAATCGGAACTAAAATCGTGTCAGATTATTCAATCTATTAGCAGTAATTATTACTATGATATCTACAAAGGTCACTTACTAAAATCAATGTCAAATAGCTTCTTTAGACCTGGCCTTTGAATTTTGACAACAACTTGCTCACCACTATGAAGGATAGCTCGATGTACCTAGAAGATACATATTCGAGTTAGACAAAACAAAATATATGATTCTCAACAATCATACCAAGACCATAATGATAATTGGAGAAGTAATACAACAAGAATTGGAATCTTCCTATTAGCTGTGATACCATTTGTTCCTATGTATGGTTCGGTGTCCCTTTTCATGTGATTCCATGTCAGTAAAAATAAGAGTAAAAGTAAACACCTACCTGGCCAAGACTAGCAGCAGCTATTGGATGGTCTTGAAATTTCTTGAATAATACTTCCACTGGGGCATCCAACTCATGTTTTATGAATGCTTTTGCTTTTTCTGGTGAAAATGCCGGAACTCTATCCTGTATAAACAAATAGAGAAATCATGGCTTATTTACTTATATATGGAGTGCTCACTCACATATCAAGACTTATTCCTCCATTGTACCCTACCCTATACAAGACTATACTAATTAAAAAGAGGTGTATCCTGATTACCTGGAGCTTGGCAAGTTCATCGACAAACTCCTGAGGTAGAAAATCGGATCTAGTCGAGAATTGCTGGCCTAGTTTGATAAAGGTTGGACCAAGTTGTAGTATCTGTTCTCTCAACCATGAAGCAGTTTTCTTTCTTCTGTTTTTCTGTAAATGTTGTGAATGCAAATTTCAAAAACAGAACTTAGAGAGACCAACAATCGAATACTTGGCAGATTATTATAGAATTCATTGAACGGCAAGTTTAATTCATAGAAAACATGCAGAGAATGTTCAAGTAGGCATACACGTAGCTGGTGCATATACCTGCTTCTCCTCTGTGAATCCATCGATATATGACCATTTTGCGTTGATGAAGTGAACCCAAAATTGTAAAGAAAGGACGGCATTCCAAATCTCTACATTCCTTTGAAAGTAGCTATAGTTTTCATTGGCCCAGCTGAAACCTTCATCCAAAGGCAATACTTTTACCTCATCAGTGGAAGGGATCTCTCTGGGGCCTTTCTTCTTCTCAGTTCTAACGATCGAACTGTTGAAAGCTACTTCTGATCCGTTCACCGGTAGAGTTTTTTTAGGGGAAGGAATCTTTCTCTTCACCAAATCCTTTGTCGGAACCATTTTTATAATGCTTCCATTGGTGCCATACTTATGAGACTCTGTCTGAGCTGCCTTTGCAAAGATCTGAGGGAGCCCCCTTGTACCATTGATGACCGTACCAAACGTTAAAAACTTGGTTTTGGAGATTCTCTTGGAGAAAGTGAGATCTTCTCTAGCTTGTCTTTTATCTAGAGGTAACAAGAATTGGTGATAGTAGCTACTGAAAGCCAGAAGATTCATCGTCGATCATCAAACACAGTTCCACTGCAAAAGAACTAGCAAAGTATACAAGTTCACTATTAGGAGAAGAAGATAATCAGAAACAAAGCGAGCACTGTTTCATCAACAAGTCAACAAAATCCCTACCTCTTCTCGTTTGGCTCTCTAGTACTTCAAACAGTGTTGATGAAACCCTGAAGTGTATAAAGAAATGAGAAGGGTACCAGCATACATGCCTACCTAACATCGAGTCGATTAGAACCAAACTAAATAGTAAATAGTCAATGGCCCGACCAAGAAGCGACATAGAATCAAGAAACAGACAAAACTCTGGAGAAGAAAAAAAAAGAGAGGGATTTTTGACCCGACAAATGCGGGAACTAAGAACAAGAGCCACGAGTAAGGATGAGAAGGAGAGGGCAGAAGCGACGGAAGGTCGATGATTCAATGAAGTTCTTCTTCTTCTTCTCTTTCTCAAGTTTGCTTTTTTACTCATCGTCCTTCATGCAGCTTGAAATAGTAAGCTTGTTAGCTTGTACGCAAGTGAAGTAGATGGATCTCCAAGTGAAAGGGACAGACAAGTGCTTAGCCCACAAATTGCTTCCGTGCACGTCTCGATTATCCTTCGCTTCCGGCAACAACTCGCCAGCCTCAAATTTCTACGTTTTTGTTCTCTCTCTCCCGTGTTTTTATTGTGGAAAATATGGATCGTTTCTGGACTCGCGGTCTGTGTCTTTATTGAATAAATTCTTGTTTTCTAACCAGAACATGTGGCATATAGGAAAGTGTAAAATTGTGAAAAGAAGGATCTTTGATAAAAAGAAGTCTTCGATTTGACTCAGGCGAGAAACAGATGAAAAATTCTTCACCAATAATGTGCTATTTCTTATTTGGGCAATTTCTTATTTTGGTTTGAACTTTGATTTTATCAGTCCCCTCGGAGCATAATTAAAATATCAGAGATTACTATATAAGATTTTAAGGTCAACATTTTACATGTCCGAGTATATATCTCCTCCATATCTTGATCATTTATACTAATAGCTAATAGCCGTCTGTTATTTACTTCTTCCATATTGGCCTAGATGGATTGACGG
>JBBPFP010000011.1:24137-39344 GCA_037974795.1 Kaempferia galanga
ATATATTTACTAAAACAATTGACCAAGTCATATAAATATACTATAAATTATACCACATGTATATGAGCCAAAAAAATCAGTTTCAATTTTATTTAATAGTTTTGCTTCAGTTATTTCCTTACTTTAGGGAGTAAGAGGTGGAGGGGAGGAAAATTACACCGAAATTGAAGGTGGCTCAGCAGCACGGCGAGAAAAGCTTCTTAATTTATTTTCTGCTGCACTAATCATGTTGCTTCCATCCTTTTCGAGTGGACCTTCCAAATTAATTAATTCATTAATTATGCGCCGATCGATGGCCATAAGATATTTAAAAGTTAGTCCTGGTCCGGGTCATGGTGGCATGGATTCTATACTTGGTCATTAACACTACATGCTTTGGCCCCAGCTATTTAGGGGTGCTTAGTTGGAGGGAATCAGACGAGGAATAGATAAGGAAATGATAGTTGGTGTTTGGTTTTGATAATTAGTGGTGGGTCCTACGAATTCATTCCCTCAAATACGTGAATGAGCCATTACTTAGCTTTTTTGGGGGGAATGGGAAAACTATCATTCTCATTCTCCACTTCTATCAATCACATTCCCATTCTCATACCCTTCAACGAACCAAGCATCCCCTAAGTTTATTTACGAATATTCGATTCATTTACAACCGCCTTGCTAAAACTTGGCCTACTTAAAAAATAGATTTATATTTTGATCAGGGTTACTCATTTATGGATTTAGTTGATTCAATCTAACTTTTCCACCAATCCAACTAGATGAATCTATTTATCTACTCAATCAAACCAATTGACCTGGCTAGCTTTACTTGTACATATGATTTTTTCTACAGACGCGGTGCAATAGTAAAATACTTAAGAGGAATAAATAAGTGGATAAGAATTTTAATACGAACAAATATTTTAAAGATGAATCTATGTGTATTTCAACCTGGAAAAGTTTGATTTCGCTCACTCTAAATAGTTTAGTATTATCGGTCCTACGATAAAATACAGATAAATAAATTATGGTATACTATGACCTCCTATGCGAGAGGACATAACCCAAAGTAATAAAATCCTTAAGAATCAATCCATATCCAATTTGATAAGTTTGTTACTTAAATACCAACTGCGCTGCATAAATACTAAAATTTATAGGTCGAATGGTGTATTGAATCATCTCACCACAATTTTGAGACATAAATACTAAAATCATTCCTTTACTAGATATTTCGATTAAGGGGATTACGCAAAATAATAATAATAATAATAATAATAATAATAATAATATAAAAAGTTAGATTCATCCCCCGCCCCAAAACGGTTCCCGATTAGCGCCAAACCTGGTGGGCCCCGCCGCCCACGTGATCCTCGCTCCCATATCGGCACCGCACGCCAACGGCTCTTCGGCTTGACACGTGGCGCCCTAATCCACCGCTCCTCTCTCGGAGATCGCTCGCGTGATTAATTAATCACGTAATCCCTCGGCCTCGCTTGCACGTGTACGGTCGAACATTGTCGTCGGGCGTTGATGAAGAAGTGAGCGGCGCTCGGGATCTTCCGTATTGGTGTATTAGCGAGTGGGATTTGATTAATTAGCGTGTTAATGATAACGACGGCAGTTAACTGTGAGCACCGCCACGAGGGTAGTGATAAAGGGGAAGAAGGCGAGCTCAGTGAAGCCACTCGTTGCTCGTGAAGCCGGCGGTGGAGATGGCGGCGATGGGGATTGGGATGGCATCGACTCCGAGGAGTTCTGCTCCGGTTTGTTCTGGGGATGCCGATCGGAAAGCCCCGCCGACGCCGTTCCTCGGGTCGACGAGCTCGCGGAGCCTCTCCTCGTTCTTCCATGTCTCCGGATGCCAGAAAATGGACCTCCTCCAAAAGGAGGTGGCTGGGGTGAGGAGGCGGAAGGAGTACTGCGGAGTGAGGACCCCGATCGTCGTCTCTCCTAAGGCGGTCTCCGACTCCCAGAGCTCGCAGACGTGCCTCGATCCTGATGCCAGCCGGGTGAGTGCTTCCTTGCGATAATCTCGCGGTTCTTTGATTCTATGCTTTTCCGCTTGGTTTCTTTTTGGCTTTGGGAAATGCTGTAACGTGGAGATGTCGAAAATTTGATGACATTTGTATTCGAGTACTGGAATTAGTTGCTCCCTATTTTCCCTTTTGATCGTCATAGAAGTTGAATGAGTTTTGAAGTGCTTTCTAATACTATTAGCTGCTGAACTTCCATGAGTTCAAATTGTGTGTCCCGTGTTCTATAAGAAACTAACCTATGGAATTAATTGAAGTAGGTGTTTTAGATTTGTATAGAAATTCATGCAGACTGTATGCTCAAATAAAAGTTTTATTAAAAAAAAAGGGTTTTGATGATCCGATCTGTCCTGGAGCACTAAGTACAGTCGGAGCAATTATCGTCTTGTATCCATTTACTCAAATATCACCTCATGCCAGGCTTTATGGATGATTTCTTCATGAAAGTTCATTGTTTGTTTTTGCCTTACTGCTGATATTGGTGCACAATCTAGTATTGAAATGATGATGGTTAACAATGATGATGGCAAAACATTTAGTTAACCTACTTTCTTTGTTCCGTGTAGAGTGTTCTAGGGATTATACTTGGGGGAGGCGCTGGGACACGCTTGTATCCTTTGACGAAGAAGAGGGCGAAACCAGCAGTACCATTGGGGGCCAACTATAGGCTAATTGACATTCCTGTCAGCAATTGCTTGAACAGTAATATTTCAAAAATTTATGTTCTGACACAATTCAATTCTGCATCTCTTAATCGGCATCTTTCACGAGCCTATGCAAGTACCATGGGTGGGTATAAGAATGAAGGTTTTGTTGAAGTTCTTGCTGCACAACAGAGTCCAGAGAATCCTAACTGGTTTCAGGTATTATTAGTTAAAGTGCTTCTGTCTCACTTTATGCTTATAGTTGTAACAAAGACTTATTTTTCTTGGAATCTTATTCAATTATGTTTTTGAGTTTGATAGCCACTTCTACTGCTAACTGTAATAATAATATCCCATTTTTTCAAATTTACCTTCCTGGCTTAACTTCATTATGACAATATTTTATAATCATAATAATAATAGAGTGCTGTAATATATTGAGCTCAACAATTTATGCAGTTACTGTATGTAAATTGTTCATATGCACACAGGGTACTGCTGATGCAGTTAGGCAATACTTGTGGCTCTTTGAGGAGCACAATGTCATGGAGTTTCTAATTCTTGCTGGAGACCATTTGTATCGGATGGATTATGAAAAATTCATTCAAGCGCATAGAGAAACAAATGCTGATATTACTGTGGCTGCATTGCCAATGGATGAAAAACGTGCAACTGCTTTTGGTCTTATGAAGATTGATGAAGAAGGGAGAATAATAGAATTTGCAGAGAAGCCAAAAGGAGAACAGCTGAAAGCAATGAAGGTAAAAAAGTTTTTACTAGTTTTATCATAGTTGTGAGTATGTTTGCTCTTGAGCATTTGTCATTCATAAAATTCTCTTACAAAATTTTAAAATAAGTTGTTAGCTGGATCAATTTTAATAGGTGTGAGAACAAGAGGGTTGGGATTTCAATCCCACCTGTGTTAAAAAAAGGAAAAACTCTATTCATTTATTGTGTTGAGTTTAAGCCAATCAAATCAAGTGTTCACAAAAGAGAGAGTGTTAACAATATAAAAATCAGACTATTTCTTAGGAGCTTGAGCTTTTGTATAAGTGGTTAGCCAATCAATTGCAATAAAAGTATTGGTTAGCCAACATTCATCTTGTATCCTCAAGTCCAAATGATCTTGTTTTACCCATTTTTCTTAGGTTGATACCACCATACTTGGCCTGGACGATGAAAGGGCAAAAGAGTTGCCTTTTATTGCAAGTATGGGTATCTATGTTATCAGCAAGGACATTATGATGCAATTACTTCGTGACAAATTTCCAGCAGCAAATGACTTTGGGAGTGAAGTTATCCCTGGTGCAACTAACATTGGGTTGAGGGTATGCCTGATATCTTAATCTGCAGATTTGTTTCCCTTTAATTTTCATTATCAATGAGATGCCTGATATCTTATAAAATCATTTATAAGATGGATTCGTATAGTACTTTCAAGAAGTTCATTTCTATGAGATGCTAATTTATATCATAATTGCATATACTATCATTTTATTTGGATTTGGTGGGCTGCAGATAATGCAATTGTCATTAGCTATCACAATTCCCGCAACAATGGTGAAGTTGGCTATAAAATGCTAAAAGTTTTCTTGTGTCATGTGCTCATCTATTTTTTTCTTTAAGGTGTTGATGGCAGAGCAATTAAACTTTTGAGAAAATTCCATTTTGCCCCCCCCTAGTGTATCAATCTTTTCATTTTACCCCCCTATAGTTTAGAATGTCATTTTATCCTCCCATAATTTCCAAAAGAGGAACAAAATGCCTCCTAATTTCATTCCACTTATTCTCATGAGAAAGCTTGAGGAGATATCTCTTACCTTAGAAAAGATAAAGGGATGAAGAAGTGGTGAAATCGCCTACATGGGATTTGAGGAGCGGGTGTGGAAGAAGATTCACATAAGAAAGTTCAGAAAACAACATGGAGAGATTTAGATGTAATTCCAATTTTACCCTATGATATTACGCCCATTTAGTTATGCACGGTTAATTTTAAAACTTCCTTGCTAACAAAAAATGGAGAATATTACAAAATTTGGTGTATTTTGACATTTATGAAAATTTAGGGGGTGTTTTTGAAAAAGCATATAAAATTTAGGGACAGTTGGAAATTTCTCGAAACCTTTGTATCCTATAATACCGATGGTGTCAGAGTATTCAAACTTTGCATTCTACAATATATTATTAGTACACTGTTCAACCCATGTTTTAATTTGCTTGTTCCTTTGTTTTGCTACCGTGACTCTGCTTAATATTCAATACATGGTTCATGCCAGATTGGTCATTATTGACTGAGACAAAATTTCTTTCTACCGCATTACCCTTCTGTTGTTTTCAAGATCTGCACAACTCTTTTATTATGAATAATAGGTACAAGCTTATTTATATGATGGTTATTGGGAGGACATTGGTACAATTGAGGCATTTTACAATGCAAACCTTGGAATAACCAAAAAGCCAGTACCAGATTTCAGGTAGATTATCCAAAAGAAACTAGTAAGATTATGTGTTTTTTCCTTATTGATCTGTATGTCATCGGTAAAAGATTCCTAAATTTATCGTTGGTATCTGATTATATCTGACTCAATTTGTTCAGCTTTTATGATCGTTCAGCACCGATTTATACGCAAGCTAGATATTTACCACCTTCAAAGATGCTTGATGCTGATGTGATTGATAGCGTTATTGGTGAGGGATGTGTGATCAAAGTAAGTACATTGCAAACCAATTTCAACCTCTTTTTTGTGTGATCTTCTGTAACGATACATAGATAGCCGTGCCTTCGTGTCATGTATGACAGTTTCTACTATGAGGATCAGCATTTTTAATCACACTTGCTTGCTTTACTTTGCTCAACTCCACATGCTTAGCTTCTTCCACATGTCGGCGTGACTGATAGTTAAATTTGATGTATACCTTCTGCCTCCATAATTGTTGGAGTTTAAAGTTGGATTGTTACTTTCTTTTGCAGAACTGCAAGATCCAACATTCTGTAGTTGGACTTCGCTCTTGCATCTCTGAAGGTGCGGTCATAGAGGATACTTTACTGATGGGAGCAGATTACTATGAGGTAATTTATCTACAAATTGACCTTCAAACATTGATATTTTTTTTACTCGACCTCATATTGCTCGCTACACTCATAGACCGATGCCGACAAGAGACTGTTAGCTCTGAAAGGAAGTGTCCCCATTGGCATTGGAAAAAACTCACACGTTAAAAGAGCCATCATAGACAAGAATGCTCGTATCGGGGAGAATGTAAAGGTGAGCTACTCCGGGAATATTAGCCATTGCTTCCAGTTTCATTTCTCTGAGAATTCTGAACTAATTTACATAATAAATTGTTTTTATCATTATTTTCAGATCATAAACTGTGATAATGTGCTAGAAGCAGCGAGGGAGACTGAAGGATACTTCATCAAGAGCGGCATCGTCACAGTGATCAAGGATGCACTAATCCCCAGTGGAACTATCATATAGATTTCATCTAGTTGTACACTCGTTAAGTTCTATGGTGTATCGAAGAAACAGGGTGAGCTGAGTCGAGTTGTGTTATGGTGCACGAGAAGAGACTTGTTTTATATAATGATAATAATGATTCTATATGTTCGAGCCAATTGAGAGAAATGCAGCACAAGTATTAACTGAAAAGCTAGAAACGACTGCGAAGGATCAAATACCAGCACATACACTACATGAGTTTAAGACCTTGCCTTTGTACAGCACACAGCTACATTACATTTGTTGAGTTATGCTAACAAGACGAGACAAGATAACTTATATAGAGTTACACTGCCATTTCGAGGTCAGGGCTGATGGCCTTCCTCTTCAGCTTGTTTTGTGCTACTGATTTTGTTACCTTCATTTCTGTGTCCCGAGAAGAACTCGCAGCTCGCACTGATTTAGCGTAGCGTTCACCTCGTTTGGCTGTTTTGGATTCATCCTCATGATCACCATCCGGAGCTCGCAAACCCAAACTCAAATCCAGATCAGCACCATTTCCTAATACTGAGAATGTTTGATCTTTGCTTGAGACCTAGAGTGGAATACTATTCGTAAGAACATAAGAATCTTCAATCGAAAAGCCAACAACCATCACTACAAGTGCCATAACAAAGGCAGATAGATTTAAGTCTTGAGGACCTAGCAAACATTTTGCTGAGAAAAAAATACACCAAAACAACAGATGAAAATCGAATCATCACCTTTATTTCTGCAGAGACATTGCTCATGTCAGGATCTGTGTCGAAAGGATCTATCTGGCTTTTGCGAGGGAATCCCTCGGTTACTATGTTAAGTTTAGAGCTGCTGTTGGATTTTGGCGAAGACTCTTCTTTTCGCTCCCTGGTGACAGAAATCTGTATGTTGATAAAACATTAGTCACCAACTGATGAAACTTGAAAATATAATTTGAATTATTGAACATCGCATATTACTTAGTTGATACACTTGCTGCCAATGATATTCGCGTGAAAATAGAAGAACAAAATCATTTTATTCTCTCGTATCGTTTCTTCTTTTACCTCCGTTAATAGACCAGAAGTTTTTTTGCTTCAAATTACCTAATAACTGCTAACTTGATAAAACTGAATATCATCCCAAAGGTCAAGAAGTGTCGATATACAAGATTCAACCGGAACACAAGTGAGAAATCACCATTCACCAATCCCAAACAGAATGAATGTGAAACAGCAACATCTCCCTCGAGAGGTTGTGTCGTCGGCCACGTATCCATTGCAACAAAGTTGGCCACAAACTCCTTGAGCATAATAAGGGTTCCATATTTTTTTCGTGTCGGAATGAATTTTGCTGATTGTTTCCAATTTCTACACCTCCCTATTTTGTGAGTACCTAGCAACAACTCACAATAGTCTGGGCAATTGTTGCTTTCTCCTTCTAAGTCGCCATTGCAATAATTGGCGAATCTCTCATTTTATGATATGCTTATTCTTCTTTGTAAAGAACATATGCATAAAGACACTGTATTAGTAACTCGTGCACATACTTTTGTTGTAAAAGAGACATCTTTAAAAGTGCAAGCATTCACTACTTTCTGACTTGTATTGGACCACCTTAATAGATAGAACAACATATCAACAAGAAGGGAAAACAACAGATGTTTCACATGAACAATCAATCACTACTTGAGACTGATCTTTCAAGTTAAATTCCTTTCAAGAGTTTATGGAGAATGGAATCCATTACTTTCCAATTTGTTGTATTCAGAGAAAGCTTTGCAAACCCTAAATTCTAATCATGGAAAGTAAGTTAAAGACACCCTCACTATCTTTGAGCAACATGCAAGAGAGAAAGCTTAACAGCTACATAAAGAATAGAGGAAATCTAAATTTCATTTTTTTTTTTCATTCAAGAAGAGGGTTTTGATCCTCAGATCGTTTGTGAAGAACAAATCGATCGGAATCCCTAGAGAAGCAACCAACGACTAAAAAACCCTGTTCACCAAATTAGGCGGAAACAAACCCTGATCGCCATTTACGATGCTCAAGGAATCGTATTTAACCTCAAAGAAAAAGGGGAAGTCGAGCGCGAGGGTTACCGGGACGTATCGGAACTTCCTGCGGGGCGGCTCCTCGGGGGGTGGAGTCGCGGCGTCCTTGGCGAGGGCGGCGACGGGGGTCCACCTGTAGAGGAGTATACGGGAGGAGTGGCGACCGCCGCTGATGCTGCTGCGACGGCGGTGGTCGGGATTGGAGAGCGCAACCCACTTCTTGTTCCAGCGCCGCACCGGGCCGCTGAAGACCGACGTCGGACCGTAGCGCGTGGACGACCGGCCGAGGCGGCCCGCTACGCCGTCCATGGTTCAAGCAACAACCCTCGAGCGGACCAGACCTTCGCCGCCTCTGCTCTTGCCTTCTGCGCTATCTTCGAGCAAGCAGCAGCTGCAGAAAACACTCGAAAAGGAAGACAGAGAGAGAGAAGGGCTGTCCTCTTCTATCCCGCTTGAAAGCGACACTTATTAATTAATTTTATTTAAGGTGCATTTTCTTTTTTACAAAAGTCCATTAGAGTTTTAGAATCATTACAACGTCCCTTAAATGTCTCTCCGTAGGACATTTTAATAATTCTAAAATTTTAAATTGATGAACGAATCTAAATAGTAAAATAAAATATTTTTTAATTACATAGTATTTATGCGATTTTTCTTCACTGTTTCCATTCATTATTTTTCAATTATTTCTTTTACTCGTATTAGAACGGTCAAATGTTTATCAAATAAAATAAAATAAAATACGTATTATCTACGGGGGAAATACTGAACTGCAGCATCCGCGCGCGTCTCCTCAATTGCGGACGGTGCCACGCGGCACGCATCATCTATCGCACAGCATTTCAAAATCCGGTACTGAAATAAGCTTTTCATTTAAAGTTTATTACTCAAGATATAAAAACAGTTTGAAACTTTCAAAATGCTTGACAATTCTGTTTATGCAACCAATTGATTTGGTTGCCCCCTACTTAGTAGGGATTATGTCAACTCCTAATTTAGTCTCCTAGATTTCTTAGGAAAATCTAATGCGGACCCGCGACGGCGAGGAAGTCCCTCTGTCTTTTCTATTTTTTGCTCTTTCCCTATAAAAGGGCAAGAAGGGGCATTCTCGTACTTTCACCCCTGTAGTTGACCTGACGTGGACCGGAATCCAAACTTAGAGACCGCCCGACAAGATCTCCCGACTAACCACGTCATGAAACTGGGCGTGCGGTCGTACCACTAGCCGGCATTCGAATTCCAACCGCATAACTTTCCACCTCCTTCATTGGAACATCCACCTTCAAAATCCAAGGATTTGCCCATCTCACAGCTCGCAAAAAAGGTTGCGGTTTGTCGCCTCTCATGGCTTGTCTGGCTTCCCGCGCAACAAACTAGTCCCCGAATAGGATCGATCGCCGAAGCTTTTCTTCCCATAAAGTTGCAATCTTTGAGCTCCGAATCATCCAATCCCCCCGCACCGATCTCCAAAATCCCAACTTTCTTTTCTCCACGATGAACACGTCCTTCCAATCTCCAGGTAAATTCGAGCAGAATCTTGCTGCTCCCGCCGCAAAAATGTGATCTTTCGTGCGATCTCGCAGGCATTCGCTACTCAACGCAGCCTGGGAACCCCTACTGGATAACCTCGATCGCCCACGCTCACGGCGACGCCATCTCGATCACCTCCTCGATCCCCAAGGCCAGCTTCCCGGTGAAGTTCGAGGACCTGTACGGGTTCACGGCGGAGGGCAACATCGATGACGCCAACGTGCTGAACGAGGTGAGGGAGAGGGTGCGGCGGCAGGACCGGATCTGGTGGGAGCTGGAGGCGAGCAAAGGGGTGAACTGGTACCTCTTCCAGCCCCAGATCTCGTGGAGCGCCGACGGCATTAGGGTTTCTTCGCTGGGGCTCTCCAGGCTCGCCAACGCCATCACCCTGAACAGGCTCATCAGGAAGGGGATACCTCCAGGGCTGCGTCCCAATTTGTGGCTTTCGGTCTCCGGCGCCGCCAAGAAGCGCTCCACCGTGCCGGAGAGCTACTACGATGACCTGATCAGGGCGACGCAGGGGAAGGTCACACCGGCCACACGACAAATCGACCATGTACATAATCGATCCTAAATAGCTGGAAAGATCAGTGGCATTTCATATTCTAGTTCATGATCATTGCTTTGGAATGTATGCAGGATCTTCCAAGAACATTTCCTAACCATCCATGGCTGGACAGCCTCGAAGGTCAGGCATCTCTTCGCCGGGTTCTTGTCGGGTACTCTTTCAGAGATTCGGATGTCGGTTATTGCCAGGTAGTTGAGATCTAGTTATTCCAATACTTTGGGTGCAATTTCTCAATGATCTTTGGTAACTTTGAATGACTGCCCAGGGTCTGAATTATGTGGCTGCCCTGCTTCTTCTAGTGATGGACACTGAGGAGGATGCCTTTTGGATGCTTGCTGTCCTCCTCGAAAATGTCCTGGTTCGCGACTGCTACACCGGTAACCTTTCAGGCTGCCATGTCGAGCAACGGGTTTTCAGAGATCTTCTCGCAAAGAAATGTCCTAGGTTGTTGTTTTCTTCAACCTTTTTCATCTCCAATTCTATGTTACTACTTATTTTCCTTTTTAGGAACTTTTACAGCAGTTGAGTTTGTTTAAACTTACAGGATTTCTGTTCATTTGAATGCTATTGGGTTCGATGTCTCGCTTGTGGCCACTGAATGGTTCCTATGCCTCTTCGCGAAGAGATTACCTTCCGAGGTAAAGTAAATTTTGAGCAAACATGCATTCTATCACACAATTCAGATCGATATCCACAATTCGTAACCGTAAATCGTAAATCTATTGCCATTAGGCCAATCTCTAGTGTTCAAATTGTTAGATCTTTTGGTTTATCTGAACTTTACTAGTTTTTTTAGACCACTTTGCGGGTATGGGATGTTCTATTCAATGAGGGTGCCAAGGTTCTTTTCCATGTTGCATTGGCTATCTTTAAGGTACACCACTGCGCCATACTTTCGGTAGAAGAAGCATTGCATTACGACCATTTTCGTTGCGGTTGCAGATGAACGAAGAAGAAATATTAAACGCAAACCAAATCGGAGAAGTCATTCATATTCTGCAAAGAACCATCCATCATTTGTATGACCCTGATGAATTGCTTAGGGTAAGAAGTCATTAGTATAAGATTGGTTGGTATCGATAGATCAAGCACTTGCTGATTCTTTTCGTTTCGCCTATAGGTTGCTTTCGACAAAATTGGTTCTATGACTACTAACACAATCACAAAGGAAAGGAAGAAACAAGAGCCGGCGGTCATGGCTGAGCTTCACCAAAGGCTACGGCGACTCAATATGTTGAAGACAAATCAATAGTTACCTAATTTTTTTGCAAATGTGGAGATGGTACAACAAAGATCTATCCCAATTTGCAAAGACCAAAGGAGTTCTTCTTAAGCCATAGATTTTGTGACTTGGGATTTGGACAATTTCCTTCCCTTTAGCTTTTACCTTGTAGTAGATGATGATGTAAAAAGTTCTTTCCATTGTGAATGAAAGAAAATTAACAAATTTTCATTTAAGTTGGTGTGTTATGAGAGATCCAAGGTAAGTTTCAATTTGTGAAAACTCTGGCCTTAAAAATCTTAGGGTAGCAAAAAGATATTTAATCAATTATAATTCATATTGAATAAATATAAAGTAAAAAAATCAAAATAGTCGCTATATAATTTTTATTTCAAAAATATCTTTATTCCACTGTTATTATAACAGTTTTAGCTCATACGGTTACACATAAGAGAAAATGACTATCAAAATTATTACATATGAAATTCTTGACGGAGGAGGGTCAGAATTTTAAGAGACATAGATCTACTATTGATTATCGGGTGTAACCGGTGATGGCTCACTCTTAGATCCAAAAATACCATTTAAAGTCATGTTGGAGACTTCAAATAACTTTTATCATTATTTTAAAGTATTTTCATCTTTTGCACCATTAGAGTTTCATTGATATTATTATTGATATTACGATTTTATCTTTTATTTTGAATCAATTTTATTCTGTTGAATTTAGAGATCGTATTTATGTGATTTTTTATCTTCGTTAAAATTCTTCTATGAAAATAAGCCCTAGAATAATCTTAATTATGTCTGATGTCAATTCTTTTCTATCAAAATATTTTTCAGATTTTTCAAAATTCTATTAATTAAATCACTCCAACTTGATCAAATTCGCTTTAATACTATTATATAAAGTAAGTTTGGTCAAGTTGTAATAATTATGAATAAAATTGTTACACGATATATATAGCAATTAATATAATGTTAAAACCTTAATTAGATACTTAATTGTGGCTTGCTTGTCCAACTGAGCTTACCAATTCCACAACTTCGACTAGCCGGCTTGCTTGTCCAATTGAGTTTACCAAAGCTGATGAAAAACAAAGCCCTCTCCGCTGTTGTTAGCTATAATTTCTCGACTTACCTTTTTAAAAATAGTTATAGGGTCAATTGTATAGAGTCGCTGGATGACAGATTCTATCTTTTTGCTACCGTTATTTAGAACCGGATTCTCCTCATAGATGGCAGTCGTGGGGCTAGCTGATCGTGCACGGCTGCTGGTGGTGGATTCCACCTTTTTACTATCATTGTTTATAACCGAGTTATCACATGGAAGATTTGCATACAAAATTGAGTAAAAATTAAGGAATTACTCTTCTATGTAATGACTAATTTCAGTTTCCTAATGTACTCTCTCTCAATGGTGTAGGACAGTCATAGGTGGTTGTCAAAATGATAAATTTCACTTTTTATAGATTTTTTTTTTCAAAATTGTTCAAATTGAAATAGCCCTAGGGCGTAACGATTCATAAGAGGCAGAATTATTCCCTTTGACATGAGTTTGAATCATAGGGTTGACGATCATGGAATATCCTCCTTAAAACTTTACTAATATCTAATTTATCTATCTATATTTTACTATAAGATTGATGGTATTTAATCACTCTGGACGAGTGAAATCATCTTTTATTTATTTCACAGTTTCAAATTGGAGCAGTAAAAGGATATTTAAAATTCAAATTGAATAAATATAGAGTAAAAAAAATATCAAAATTAATCTATTGTCCCCTATTTAATTTGTTATTTCATAAATACCCTTCCAATGCAGTGTAGCAGCTTTAGCCAACACGGTTCCACTGTGAGATAAAATCGTGACCCATGAAATACTGCTGTATAAAAATACATTTTTTAAAAAAAAATGATCAAAATTATTCTTAGTCAAAAATCACTCTAACTTAATCAAATTCGCTAATAAACTATTATAAAACTATAATCAATTAGATACTTTGAGGCTTGTTTGTCCAATTGATCTTACCAATTCCACCACAACTTTGAGCACTTGTTTGATCACCGAAGCAGCTCCAGCTCCACGAGAGCGATGAGCAGGTAGGCAAAGTAGGCGGTAGTTAAACAAAGGCGGGAAAGAAACTGCCTCAAAATACCCGCCTTCTTCATCTTGATCAAAACAACTCCACCCACAAATTGAATCAACGGATCTGGGTCGCGCTATAAGAACTCCATGGATTAATCATCCTCTTCTCATCCAATCCAATTCAATCCGATCCGATTCGAAGGACCAAAAATGGCGTGCCTTTTCAAGCTCATCTCTGTTCTTTTCCTCGGAGCAGTGATCTCCTCCTCCGTCCCCTGTCACGCGAAGACTTGCTCCGGCTACACCTTCTCCGGCGGCAGATCTTTCAGCTCCTGCACAGACCTCCAGCACCTGGGCGCCGCCCTCTACTACAACCACGACGCCTCCGAGAACGCGGTCTCCATCGCCTTCAAGGCGCCGCAGAGCTCCGCCGGCTGGGTCGCGTGGGGGCTCAACCCGAACAGCACCAAGATGGTCGGCACGCAAGCCGTCGTCGCGTTCCACCACTCCAACGGCAGCCTGGTCGCCTACCCCACGCGGCTCGACAGCTACGCCCCCTCGATGGAGCCGCAGCCGGCGCTGAGCTTCCCGGTGACCGACGTGTCGGCGGAGTACGTCAAGAAGGAGATGATCATCTTCGCGACCTTGAGGCTCGCCGGCGGCGCCACCAAGTTCAACCAAGTCTGGCAGGAAGGCAGCACTGTGTCCCACGACGTTCCGCAGGCGCACTCCATGGCCGGCGACAACATCAAATCCTTGGGATCCATTGAATTCCAGTAATTCAGTAAAACCCATGCACGACTAGTTAGTTAATTATTACTATACGTACTCGAGAAGAAGCTCTGTGCATTGCTTCTGCAGCCATATATATGTGAATTACCTCATCGATCTTCTACTACTGGATCATCATCATTACTACGAATAAAAAATATATATATTCAGGAAATACTAAAAAAATAGTTCATACCAGACTTTGGGTTGATTATGTAATAAAAAAATAAATCGTTTTGCTCGAAGTCTTATAATTGGTCCCTCTGGTAGTGACAAATGATCTCTCGTATCCTCGGATAATGATTCAAGGAAGCACTAAATGGACTAATCAAAGAACATTGGGTTGATTACGAGCAAAGAGTAACCAAGACAATCCTAACTGCTAGTCATGACCTAATTCACATAATCAGCCGTATCCAACCATGACTCAGCCACGCATAACGGGAGAAGACGTTAATAAACACGGGAACTCGTTCATGCATGAAGACTAATTAAGTGTTTTGGGTTCCTAGATTAAGGCATGCGATATTGGGATTCTAATTGTGCATGCATTTATTCTGTTATGGGTTCCTAGACCACTTGCATGAGGCATGCGACATAGGGACTCTAATTGTCCATGCATTTATTCTGTTTTGGGTTCTTAGACCACTTGCATGAGGCATGCGACATAGGAACTCTAATTGTGCATGTATTTATTCTGTTTTAGGTTCCTAGACCACTTGCTTGAGGCATGCGACATAGGGACTCTAATTACTGATGCATTTATTTTTTACTCTCCCTTGTTCACTCCCATTATATAAGGGAGGCAAATCTTAATATGAGAGACAACTTATTTTTGGTAAGATTTGTATGCTCTC
>JBBPFP010000012.1:5082-15151 GCA_037974795.1 Kaempferia galanga
TTCCTTCCTCTGAAATTGAACACGCCTCAACTTCTGTTTGCTCCTCCACTGGAGTCACTTATCGTTTTCTTCGGATTTTTCTTCTTCTTGTGTAGGCAAGAGTTCTTCACCTAGAACTCTTTTTAATTTGCTCCACAAATCGTGAGCATTTTGGTATTCCCCTATACGACTCATCACATTGTTAGGCAAATAATAAAAATAATGTAATGATTTGAACAAGCACTAATATTATTTATGCCGCTGGAAATCGAGTTGGCCAAGTAGAAATCGAGTCACTAAAGAGAAGTTCATGAGTGAAGAGATGAGAGGGAGAGGCGAAGAGTTTAGAGTTTTGTCCTCTCGTTTCTCCGATCCTCGAATTCTAAGATGATTTGAAGATGCTAAGATTTTTTAGGGGTTTGTCATGGGGTTTTTAGAAAGGGTAAAATAGAAATTTTATGGAGCGTATTTAGAAAGAATTGTGATAAAAAATTTTTTGATGGGTATATTTAGAAAATGGAGTTCGTTTAGTAATCGGGCGTGGGTAGCATTAGCAGAAAAAAAAAATAAAAAAAAAAAAATCAAAAGTTAATTTTAACCTGGCGAACGATGATGTTGCAGTCCCGCGGCCTTATCCTCCCTCCCCTTCCTCTTCTACCCGTTTTATCATTATGGCTCCGACGCTCCTTCCGCCTACTCCTTTCGCAGCCCACCTCGCTACTCGAACCCTTCTGCCGCACGCTGCTACCTCCTCCCTTTACCGTCGTCGGTGCTCTAGTCTCTTCCACCTCCATTCCTCCTCGGACGCATCCGCTGCATCAGCAGCCTCCACTGCCCTCCAATGCCCATATTTCCAGTCGTATGTTGTTGATATCTACTTCTTTGTACCCAGTAGCTTGGTAGGTATTCCTTCTTCTTGTGATGCAATTTTTTAGGTAGTAAAGAGAATTGTGTTGTTACTTATTAGATATCAGATCATGATGCGTAAGTTCCTCTAGGTCTAACTTAATGATTGATATATTTGATATTCTGTGTTTTGCTAATGTCATCATAGTGCTAACATGCAAAATACTAGTGGTCGTCTTTAAAGAGTTTATGCTGTCATTTTTCTTTGAATTGTCCAGGATTTTTGGTTAGTATTACACTTTCTGGGTTCAGGACAAGTATCTTCCAATTCCCTCTTCTAGATAGGTACACATGGTGACTTGTAATTCAGAGTCATGCTATCATACAAATTGCATCAAACCATGGAATCTTCACCACTTGCCATGGAAAGACATTGGATGATCATTATTATAGCGTTCAATGATTTCTGCATATAGTTACTATATATGTTTTCTCAATTCAAATTTGAACATTATTACAATCTATTTTATTTCAGTTTTCAATCTTTTCAATCATATTTATCATGAACCCAACAACTATTGCCACATCATACAACAAAAGGGTCTATCTCTATTCTCTGAATTGGATTTGGTGGATATCTTGTGAAGCATGTCTGTAATGCGTAAGCCGATCCCTTTGCATTTAGGTCATGAGGTAGAGAATGTTGGAGCCTTGATTTGTTATGAGTTTGTTCATCTTTGGGTGCAACCATGATCATGGATGCTCCATGATTGCTATAAAGACATGGATATTTTTGCTGCTCAATAATCTAATAAACTAAAGTGCTTAGTTTATTGAAAGCAACAACTTAAAAGGAAGAACCTAAAGTGAAAACTCATAAGAATAAAGTGAATTTCTTAGTGGAAGGGGGAACCAAAGGAGAAACATAATGAAGAAACCTTTTATTGAGTAGAGCTGTTGACAAAATTATTCCCTATGCATTGAAACATTGACCTCAAGAAAAGACGCTAACATCTCTCCTAAACTATAGTTTTTCCACAGTTAAGGAGAATGATACAAACTAGAAATTAGCACAAATTTTGAATTTCAAATTATGATGCAAATTAGTAATATAACAACAACCAAGCCTTAACCCACTATGTGAGGTTGGCTATATGAATCGTTCTACGCTATTGGGCTTTATCCCCTATATCATCATTTATAGGGTAGCCCGGTGCTTGAAGCTCCTTGCAATGTGGAGTCCCGGAGAAATATCTATTGTACGCAACCTTATCTTGCTTTTGCAAGAGGCTGTTTTTGAGACTCAAACCCGTGACCTATAGGTCACACGACAATAATTTTACCGTTGAACATCATCAATACCCCACTTTCCTAGGCATTTCCATACATGTATTGGATTATCATTTGATTTAATTACTTTTTTATTCTGTATTCCATTTAAAGCTAATTCTACTTCTGAAGTTTGAATTCTACATTAAAAATTTAAATTATTCATTTTACCTACTTAAATCACCTAAGTTAACTTACCTAAACTTTCATTAAAAAGTTGATGAAAATACCTCTTCCATTGTTTTTTTTTATTTTCTCATTATTCACACCCTTTTGTATCTTTCTTGGGTTAGATCTTTTGTCTTCCTCTCTCTTGCTTTAGCTATTCTATAGAGATTTCTTTCTCCTTTAGCATCTAGCCGTCGATATTAATATTTGAAAGTTTTATTTTTGACTTTACTTATAGTTTTCTTGGCTACGACATACTTTTTAAAGTTTTCTTTATTTTTACAAGTGTATAATAATTTATAGGCTGTTCATTTTTCTTTTACATTCTCCTCTAATTTCTCGTTCCATCATTAAGATTTTTAACTAGTGGTGCACATTCTTTTGACTCATCGAGTACACCACTATTTCAAATTTAATGCCATCTTATCCATGTCATATTCGAGTCACTATGTATTTCTCCTAATACTTGTTGTTCCTACCCTCTCTTTAAATATACTTTGCTTCCTTTACTTTAACTCCCAATACTTGATTTTAGGAGCCGTGCATGTTTCTCTTCAATTGATATCATGCTTAAGGTGCATATCTAATGCTACTAATCTATGGCAGGTAGTTAAATTTTCTCTAGGATGAACTTGCAATTTTTATAAATTTTTTATCCTTCTTTCTTACCATAAAAAAGTAATTTGTGATTTATTGTTTTCACTTTTGAACATAACCAAGTGTTTTTCTCTTTTCTTGAAAAACATACCGACTATTATAAGTAATATACTATCACAAAATCTAATGTATTCTTTCCATAATTTCTTATTCCAAAATCATAGCCTCATGCATCCTTTCATATTCTTCATTTTTTACTCTTATATGTGAATTTATATGTCCTCCTATTAAAATCATCTACAAAATTTTTTTGTACTACCTCATTTAGGTTTTCCCAAAAACTATATTTGGTGTTTATCTAATTCTAACTTTAGGTGCATATATGCAAATTACATTAATAATTTCTTTCACTACTACTATTTTAAGAGTTTAATCCTATCTCCTTCCTAATTACTTACTCCTTTATCCTTTATTGAACTATCTTTAATATATCTATTTTATTTCTTGTTTTACTCCTTCCTGTATACCATAATTTAAAATATGAATGATTTATCATCTTTGCCTTCTCTCCTACCTATTTTTTCTCTTATAAATATTAAATACTAATTTTCTCCTATTTATCGTATCTACTACTTTCAGGGAACTATTTTATGTTTCACGTTCCAAATGCAAGACAATTAGTATTTCTATAATGTTTGTTCTTATCCATTATACTTGTATATATACCACTACACCTAAGTTCTCATGGAGATGTATCGGTCCTTGTTGAGACATTGTAGTCATACTTTACAATGGGTTCCTTTCGAAGAACAACTTAGCATTAGCAAATAGTTTAATGGATTTCTTAATAAAATATTTGCTAGTGTTTGACGCTATCTGACATCCTAATGCTACCTCAATTTTTTCATTAGATCTTGAGACCAACATTGGCGGTTTTGATGCGAATTAGTAATAAGTTTTAAATTTTGAGCTTTAAATTTTGGTTTTGAGCTTTTGATAATTTTTTCATTTTGGTATATTATCTTATAATTCAGCAATCAATTAATTGGATTATTGTTTTTCTCAATTTACTTACTTCATTTAGGGCAAACAGTTAATTTGGATTATTGTGTTTTTTGATTTATTTATTTTCTAATTTTGTAAAGTCCAACTTATAAAAGTAGTGTCATGTCAATGTAATAATCATCTTGCAATTAATAAAAATCTTTTCTATGTGAGGCTTTTCCTCTCTTTGTGAGGTTGTTTGTCTTGTTCATTCGCTATGCTTCCTAATTAATGCTCTAATTATTAGTATGAATCATTTTGTTTTCTTGTCCTATCACATAATCAACTGAATTGCTTTTCACCTGTGACTTAATTGTTGTAACTGCACTAGTTATCATTGAATCATCCAGTTCCATTGTGTTTTAGTTGTTTTCTTTTATTCTTTTTATGTCTGGGAATTTTTAATTGTAGGCTTGTGATCTGAGTTCTAGATGCAGTCTTCTTATTCGAACAACTGATTGCTACAAACACACTCGTGGAGCCTCTATGGGACATAGGGTTCTCTGTTCAGCTTCAAAAAAACGTGGTTTTGGCCAGTATGTTACGAAGAAAGAAAAGGTAAAAATGTTTCTTAAACTGGAAAACTATTAGTTATGTGTTTCACTGCATTGTGTGTTTCTTACTGTGACTAATTAAATGTATACTTTTATATTCATGAATTTTATCTCTCTTTAATCTTTGGTGATTAACTCGTGATGCAACAGTAACAACCACAGGCCATAAATCCCAACAACTTAGGTTTGCTTGATTGAGCGTAACTTGAATTTTGAAACTCCATTTGATCTAAGTACATTGAAAAGTGCTTGATGTAAGGATCTCTCATGCAATAAAAAAAAAATTACGGGCGAATACTTCGCACAACCGCAGCGGAATATGATCCCTCCAGAAGATTCATGTGAAAACTATACTCGTTTTCTTACTTTTATCTAGATCTAATCTAGAGGATGAAATTATACCTTCGAAGTGTGGCCTTCGCGATCCCGCAAGTCCAAGTGCTATCGGATCTCGATACGGTAAGCGCAACCGTATCTCTAAGGTATCCACACGAACAAAACCTTGGAGAAAGGTATCCTTTGGTTGTGCTAGCAACCACACAAGGCTCTCCCTCAAGAACTAGGGCTTGGCTAAGAAGAAGGTGGAGAAGGGAATGATGCACGACAACCTGTTGCTCTCCCTCCCAAAGTGTTCGGCCAACAAAGAGATGCACGCAAAGCAAATCAAGCTCTCTCCTCAAGTAATGCATGTAACCTTCAAAATATTGCTTGGCCAAAACAAAAGGGGAGAGGAAGAAAAGTGGAATACGACAACTCTTGCACACACAAAGCAAATGGTGCTCGGCAAAACCAAAAGATGGAGAGGAGAAGAAAAGTTTCTCACGGCAACAAGCAAGAGGAAGAGCAACTTTGCACGACAACAAAAACAAGTGAATTGGTTCTCTTGGCCAATTAAAATGCATGCAATGAATGGAGCATTAATGTTTGGAATCGTTTGCATTAACTTTGAAGAATTCAAACGTTTGCATTTGAATTCAAACGTTTGCAAACGTTTGCTTGCAACTTTGAATAATGCAGATTTTGGTCAATTGTCTACTGTCTCAATATAACTTGTACAGAGTGACCACTACCATTAAAGCTAAGATTGTTGTAGCTCAATGCATTAAAAGTGGACTACTATGCAACCACTGCTATACATAACATTCCAACTCCTAATCAAAGTGGCAGCTCAATGTTTGTAAAGTTGACTATTATGCGACCATGGCTATACTTAACTTTTCTGCTCTCAATCAAATTGCAGTTGTATATTACCCTTATGCTATAGCATTTCAATAAATGGCTAAAGATCTATTAATACAATTTAAAGAGCCTTGAGTGAATCATCCTGTATTATCTCAAGTGGTGACTTCAGCCCAAATAGCTAAAAACAAATGGGGAAAGGCCATTACAGTTTTATGTGTAATGCCTGGACCTCTTCTTGGAGTCTCACAAAAAGATCGGAGAGAAAATAAGATTGTGTAAGTATATAGAAAAATAGGTACACCATTTGCAATCTAAAGTGTGGCTTTACCTTTATATGAGCTACTAGTTGGGTGATAATTATTAACCTGTGCTATTCAAATAGTTCCTCCTGCAGTTGTGAATGTAGTTTTTGTGAGCTAGTAGATGTGTGGTAATTTTTTATTGGTGATATTCAAATAGTTCCTCCCCTTGTGAATGAAGCTGCTGTCTTTAGGTGTCAGCTGTATACTTTGATTTTGCACAAGTTTTGGCTAAGGCAAGTAGAAGTTCCCAATATTAATACAACAACAACCAAGCCTTATCCCACTAGGTGTTCCCAATATTAATCATTTTTTTTTTTTTTTTGATTTGATTTAGCATAATAGTTCTTTGAATAATCCTTCTATTTTATTGTAGCAATTTGGTCATGTTCATATAAAGGGACAAATTATCTTCTCTAAACATGCAAATCCTGAGATGGAATAACAACCACAAAACTTATACTAAATTCTGAAAAGACGTGTGTGATAGAGGAAACTAGTAGAAAGCAATATAAGAATGATCCAAAGGGAACATTGTTAGAAACACAGTCTGGTTACCACAGTGTAGTGCCATGTTCTTCACAACAAAATGATCCTTTCTTTATCTGCTACACAAATCTACATAATGCATGTTTTTTCTTGTTTGTATTTCAGTATACCCTTCTTAAAGGTGAACTCTTTCATGTTGTCTTCATATCTTGGCTTCTCTAAGAATAAGTCCTAATCATGGAATGATAGCTACACTTCACTTCCATGATTCTGTGTTCAAGCCTGAGCAACATAATCAAATCTACTTGACAAATTTTAAAGTTATAAAGATTTATCTTCCTTGTACTTACAGGTAAATGATAGTATAAAAGTTAGATTTGAATTTATTAGCTAGCTATTTACATTTCTGTTTTCTTGTATGCATTAAACAATCACGTGAAGAATCCCAAGGAAAGCAATCAGTCTACATCTGAGGCAAGGTGTGTATAACTTTCATTTATGCATTTTTTTCTGTAAAAGTATTGATTTTCTTTTTAATTTATTATCTAATCTACTGTTATGTTTCTGATGCCATCATTAGACACCATGTCTGTCTTTGTTACCCTTAAAGTTCATGGGATTTTAGTTTTGAGTCTTATGACCAATTTAAGTACTTGGAAAAATTCCAGTTATTAATGAATAGTTTTGTTTTCTCAAATAGGATGTGACTGCTATACAGTGAAAGATGTTAGTCTTTCTGGATTCTCTCCATAGTTGGACTATTGCATAAACTCTCTGCAGTGATATAGATGGTGTAATTTCTTTCATCATTTTCTTCTTTGGATTTGGTCATTTAATTAATCTGTCATTTTCCTATATGTTACAAACTAAATTGTAAATAAAATAGGTAAAAATACTGACTTGAGGGGCGTAAATGTAATATAACAATAATGTTAATCTATCATAGAGGGAACTTCCTAAACTTATATAAAGCACTCTAATCTACAAATTTCACTAGACATAGTCACTGACCTCTCTTGTTTCATAGGTCACATGCTGAACAGTGCTAGTTGGCATGGGCCAAATTTATTGCCCTATCCTTCAATCGACATCCAAGACCACTTTGACATGGTGGCACACAATGAAAACAGAGAGGGAGAGAAGAGATACCGAGGGAGGGAAGGGAGGAAAGTAGGAGATGAATACCGGAGGGCTGGGCAAGAGGTGTGCGATAGAGGGCGACTAGAATTTGGCAATAGGCGAGCTACTAGTGAGTGGAATCAGGCGAGAGGAAACAGGGAGGGGGAGAGGAATTCAATAATTTCTAACATTTTAAAAATACCACTGACGCAATTAAATATGATTGAATTGTACTATCTTGTATATAAATTTGGTTCAGGTATGAATTATTCAAAATAAATCCATATTGAGTTTTGTTTGAATCCACTTCATGTTTGTAATTTGGGAAAAAAAGAATTCATATATTTTATTGAAGAGTGAGACATATTTATATACAAACTAGGATCTAATTTAGAAAACTATAATTAGGTTAATTTACAAATTAGCCTAATTGACCCGTATATATTAACTAATATTTACCAATAATATGGTAATTAATATAGGTAGATATAGTAACTAATATATATAAATATGCAAACTAATATTATCTAGATAATAATCCCCCTCAAGTTTGAGTGTAGATATTAATCATACCCAACTTGTTACATAAATAATCAACCTGAACCCCCTTTTAAGCTTTTGTGAAGGTGTTCCTGAGTTGTTCTCGTGTCTTCACCTATTCGGTAGAAATCAAGTTTTGTTAAATTTTCTCATGAACAGAATGACAATTAATTTCAATGTGCTTAGTTCGCTCATGAAATACAAGATTCGATGCAATATGAAGAGTAGCTTGATTATCACACCACAGTTTAGTTGGTATTGAAATTTTAAATCCTACTTCAGTCAAGAGTTGATATATCCACATTATCTCGCTCAACCATAGACTCTACACTAGATCGTGACACAACATTTTGCTTCTTACTTTTTCATGAAACTAAATTTCCTCCCATAAAGATACAATAACCCGAAGTACATCTTCTATTTATTTTAGAACCTTCCTAATGGGCATATGAAAAACATTGTGCCCATGGTTTTTATATATGATACCCCTTCCAGGTAACACAAATTTACTCTAATACTGCCTAATGATGAATGGTTGGAGATTACATAAATTGACCGAATATGCAATATTTGGACGAGTCATGGTAATTCAACTTCCCAACCAACCTTCAATATCTCTCAGGATGTTTAAATAGTTCCCCATCTCAGATGCATGTCATTGGAGCACTATAAGGCTTTGCCCCCAATTTTTCCGTCTCAGTTAATAAGTCGAGGACATATTTCTCAGAGACATAAATATACCTTTTGTACTCCTTATAACTTCAACACCCAAGAAATACTTTAGTACCCCAAATCTTTTGTTTGAAAATGAGTATGAATGAAAGATTTAAGAGATGGTATCACTTCCAGTGATAACAGTATCATCTATATATACAACTAATATAATGATACGAGTTACTGAAAGCTTGTAGAACACAGAATGATTAGACTTGCTTTTCGTTATACCAAATTTTCCAACAATCTGACTAAATTTTCGAAACCAAGCACGAGGACTCTATTTCGAACCATATAAATATTTTCGAAGACGACAAACTTTCCGTGACTTCCCTGAGCAACAAAACCAGAAGGTTGCTCCATATATACCTTGTGACACGAAGAAAAATATTCTTGATATCAAGTTGATATAAAGGCCAATGACGAGTAGCTTCCATTGAAATAAATAATCGAACACAACTTTGCGAGAAGAGAAAAAGTGTCTGAATAATCCACCCATAGATCTGAGCATAACCTGTAGCAATAAGATAGACTTTTAATTTGCCAATTGACCATCCAGATTGACTTTAATTATGAATATCCATTTACATCCAATAGTCCGTTTCCCTAAAGGTAGATCAACTAAGTCCCAAATGTTATTGTTATCTAAAGCATTCATCTTCTCTATCATTACATCTTTCCTCACCCACAATCTTAAGAATAGAGATAGAATCAAGTGAAGCAATAAAAGAACAAGTCGAAGACGATAAGCCGTTATAAGAAACAAAAGTAGGATAAGTACACTATCGTTTACCTTTGTGTAATGCAATAGGAAGATCATCGCTCGTGATTATGATGAAGTAGTCGATACTAGATATGAATCTAGAGGGTGGTGCCTATAGTAGGTTTGAATAATAGGAGGTTTGACACCAGAACAAGTGCGGAGGGTGTGATAGAATACATCAACAAATCATCCTCCTCCCATTGATGAGTCAAAATAAGTAAGGATGAGAAATAAGGTGTCTTCCAAAGGTACATCAATTGAGATAAGATATTTGTTAATACTGGGACAATAACTACTATAACCTTTCTCAAGATGAGAATAACCAAGGAGGATACATTTCAAAGACTTGGAATCTAATTTAGTGACGTGGATGATCGTCCTGAACAAAAGAAGTGCTACCAAATATCATTGGGTTAATAGAAAAAATGACTTATTGGGAAAAAGGA
>JBBPFP010000016.1:73378-103158 GCA_037974795.1 Kaempferia galanga
AGGTGGATCGCAAGTCGACCGAGTGGAGACCGTATGAACTTGTGGCGTCTCATCCTTCCTGCTCCTACACACACTCGCGTAAACTCTGAAAGAACGTTAGAGACCGGGCCAAGGAAGGGGTCCCCAGTTATGGTACTCCAATGCTCAAGTCAATTGGGTGATCTCGAGGAGAATGTTAAATGAATAATAAATGTGTGCGCGTACTTGCGTCGGGAATCAAAGACCCCTATTTATAATGGGGCTTATTCCTTGGCGCACATATCGATGCGTTACCCGCTAAGAGTAAGCCCCCGCCGACACTCTGACACCTTACCTTATTTGGGCATGTCGTTTCTATACTGGTGTTAGGGATGGGAGCTTCGATGATACGTTTCGTACAGTGTGCTCCCTGCACCTTCTAACACTCTGACAGCCGGCTCGCTACGTGCTAAAGGAGTAGGTGGAGTACCTTTCCTGAGTGTTTGCTTGACCCGACGGGGCCTTGGGTCGGTCGGTCGGCTCCTCAAGGAGGAAAGTGTTTGCCGATTGGGTAGCCTGCTCGGGGAGGGCCAATGCGTATACTAGCCGACTGCCTTGCCCGGCCGGTCAGGAAGCGACCATGGTCGTTTTGAGATGCCTAGAGGGCCCGTGACCGACTAGTTGACCAGGGCCCGTGATTCAGTTAACTTTGCAAGCAACTGACCAGATTCGTGGGTCAAGCAATCTAACCTGCCCACGCTGGTCTCCTAGACCAGCTGACCGCTCTATTAACCACACCTAAATTCTACACGATCCTCTTGGTCTCAGCGCATCTATGGCCCTCACAGAGATTCGGAGAAGAAGAGAGAGAATTATTTAGAGATTTGCAGCTGGGGCCACAAACTCTATTCATTTGGATTGCCGGAAGCTGCTGATAAAGAATTGCACTAAATTTCAGTATTTGATATCTACTAGAAAAACAAATTATCAAGTCTCAACTTATTCTTTTACTGAAAATCAACAAGGATACAACACAAGCCACACTAGAAGAAAAAACTCTTTACCTTATCAGACAATGATGAAACTATTGTAAACGGCATTATAATCGAAAGATCTACTATATAACTTCACGAAAAGATGCCAGTCCTTGTAACTTATTGAGAGGAAGAAACAAGATTTTGGATTATCTTCTTTAATGCTGGAGCACTAGCAGTGCATTTCTGATCAGTAAAACAGGAACGCCCTTCCTCTGCCGCCCTGCAAAGATGAGGATCCATTGGCACCTTTCCCAGAAACGGAACTCCCATTTCCGTGCACATCTTCGCAGCCCCACCTCCCGTGGCATCGAACACCTCACTGCATGAAATCACAGAAAGAAGCTCTGGTGCATTCGATCTGATGTAGCTTAATGCCCATTCAGTCACATCATTCTCATCTCCCGTCTCATTTAACTTTAGGAACCTCATGTCTGAGATTGGCTGTCTCAAGCCACTCATGTTCTCTACCACCCCAAGAACTCGGATGCCTACCTTCTTGCAAAAGCTAATTTCCTTGCGCACATCGATCAAGGACACCTGCTGTGGGGTGGTCACGATGATGGCACCGTCTATGCCTGTGGCTTGCAAAAACTGTACGATAGAGATGTGCTCATCAGATGTGCCGGGGGGAGCATCCACAACGAGATAGTCCAGCTCCCCCCAATTCACATCCTTCAAAAACTGTTTGATGAGTCCATTTTTTCTAGGGCCCCTCCATATAACAGCTTCATCAGGGTGAGGGAGCATGAATCCAATGGACATGATACCAAGGTTCGAATTGACGTAGATAGGGGACCAGCCAAGGTTGCTCTGATGGATGTCTTCCCCTTCATGACCCATCATCTTTGGGATGCTGGGTCCGCATATATCTATGTCAAGAAGGCCAACCTGATTCTCCAGCTCAGCCAAGGCAAACGAGAGCTGAGCTGAGAATGTACTCTTTCCAACACCACCCTTGCCAGACAAGATGAGTATCTTGTGCTTAATTGTTGCCATTCTTTCTGCTATAGTCACCAAGTCTGTCAAAAACATTACTTATCTGTCAGTAATTTAAGTTATTCGACTATATTAATGTATCTCAAGGTTTAGAAGATGTCATTAAGGATTTGACACAAGCATAGGTCCTGGATGATTGACATGCAAAATAGGCATCAAGTATAACAAGTCAAACAAATTCTCAACTGTAAACAGTTGCTACTAAATTCTAAATATAACAATGAAATAGGTCTTAATTTTTTGAGAAAATCAACAGATCTCGAAGTTGCTCAAAAGGGGGAAAAAAAGTTGTTAAACTGACATGCTTATAGGTTCTTTTTCACTAACACTTCTAAATGGTAAAATAGGAAATCTACAAAATGATGAAAGCGAAAATCCATAACGCTAGGAACTATTGAAAAGTCCAAGTATGTGGAAGCCAACAGAACTCTTCCTTAGCAAATGCTTGATAAAAGTCCCAAATTGTAGATAACTGAGACATTAATTTTGACTCAAAACAAGAAGAATCTGATGTGGATTGGGAAAAAAAAAATCAATTATCTTTATGATGATGCTGCAGAAACTATGCCCAGTTGTGAATTCTATTAATAAATATGATTTTGAAAATAGGACATTGTATTCTTGATTTCTTGAACTTTTTGACAAAGGCATTATAAATGGACGAAAAACACAAAAATGGTCATTCTTCAGATTATGTAGCAAATAAAGTAGAGTTCAATGAATTATTTATAAGTTTACTACTTGAACATCTATCTAAATAGTATATTTTAATTAAAGATTGATGGAATCAATAGTTTGGTTCAGTTAGATAGTTAATACAGATGGAACATATAAGGGCCATCCAATTAATCTTATTAACTGCAAACAAATGACTGTGGCTGTAGATTGACTTATCACACTGAATTTCGTCTTTGTTACATAAAACAAATGTAGCAAATTTGATCATGACTTCAAAGAGGAAGAGAGCTAGAGATCCTACCGAATGAACTCATTTTTCCTTAAGGGGTTGTTGCCTGCCAATTTAGTGAATGATAACTCTCTTTTTGGATTGACTTGATTTCATGCTGTGGGTGCTCCCAGATGGATCACCCCAAACACGGACTGCTTTATTGGCTTCCTTTTAAGAAGGGTCACCCTCTAACAGTTTGTGTCTGATGGTGGTTTTCCCCATCTTTTTGGTTGAGGATTTATGTGATCAATCAGTCCTTGTCTAGTAACCACACGAATGCAGAAAGGAAAAAGGTCCAATTAAAATAAACCTTGACTCATTGACAAAGTTAATACATGAAAACCACCACCAAAAACTTATTTTGTGTTTCACAGACACAAAAACTCTCTTTATATGAGGGAAAACAAAAACAACAAAATCCTCATTATTTGAAAGAGGCCTAGCAAAATAAAATATTAAGATCTTTATTTGATTTGTTGCAACCACAGCTAGTTAGAAATTAGAATGAGACACGTTTTGATTTTGTTGGTTTCTAAATATGCTAGCTGCTTATCCGCTACCCCACTTACTAAAGCCAACATATAGGGACCAGTTATGCTATATGTAATGCAATTGTCTTCAAGATACACATATGAGATGATATATGCATTTGCCACTTTGCTAGGACTACTCTTTAAAACATTGATCAGATCAAGTGACAAATAAGAAGATTTCCTGAAAATTCTTGCTTCAAAGAAACTATACTAATATTGGACAAGCTCCCAGAATTCTAGTTGTAAAAAATTCATTCATAATTATTTCATTCTTTCATGGGCTTTTCTTCGTCAATTGTCTTTCCACATCATTATCTTACTAGCTCTCATGCTTTTATTAATTTATTGTTTACTCAATCACTAGATGGATTGTCTTGAAACAACATTTTCCAATACTCAAAATGGCTTACAAACATAAAGAAAAAATTTAACACGTTAAATGGTCTGAAAGAGTTTGTTGATATTTTTTAAGCTAGTTGCACAATTAATCAAAGAAGACAAATACAAGGAAGATACAGGGTTATCTTCGGAAATAATAATTCATCTCGAGTTGCATGAGTTCATCCAGCAAGCACATAGCATGTAAAAATTTGGAATCACATAAAAGCAACAACTTGGAATCAATTTGAAAAACTTCAAAAATAAATAATACTCTACTGCTAAACCGCATCATGTATTGCATAATCTACGACAAACATTTCATCTTTCAGAAAGAAAACAATGGTTTCGGTGTAACTAGGAAAATTAAGAGGAAAGTACCAGGGTCGGGGCCTTTGGGGGCAGTGGCACAAATTTGTTGATTAGGGCATCCAGCACAGGAATCAGCCTTCCCTGCCTCCTCGGATTGCGGACCAGGGCAATCTGAACACACCCAAACCAAAAGGATCCATAGAAAAACAAGAAGATAACGTCAGAATATTAGCGTGAATTATTAAAATCTGCCAAGGATTAAAAAGGAATTTCCCCTCAAGTTTTCGAGATGAAAGCTCACGCTCGTTTGCATTCTCGGGAATGTCGTAGTTTCTGTTCTCCATATCGTCGACCCACCGCTTCTCTTCGACGGAAAAAAAGGGGCAATCAAAGAGATATCAGTAGAGCGTGAGGACGAAGGTTGAAAGAAAAGCCTCGCCGCGGAAGAATGCTCTCGTCCTTCGATGAGGCTGCTGGATAAGGACGGCAGCGAGACTCGCAGGTTCTAGGCGGCCGGATCTGGGCTCGCGTCGGGGAATTAGAGGGGAAAACGTGCGGACGAAGGCGTTTACTTATAAACCCTAACTTGCTAGTATTTAAAAGACCAATCGTGTCCGAATTTAATTTGGATTTGAATCCATAACAATTCCATTTCGGACTCTATCTGGTCCAACCATTACTAAGCCGTAAGCTAAGTTGGTAAATCGTTCCATTCGTGGGCGCCGGCCAAAATAGTTGAGGTGTCCTGAGAAGACGACGCATTCCAGTCGTCTTTGTAATTTTCGTGAAATATGCTTTTAATAAACACCATAAAATACAAAAAAAAAAAAATGAAAGTATAGATTGGATGAAAATTTTAATTTACTCTATGTTAATTGATTATTAGGTTTTTGAGCTGTCCGTCGTGAGTGCTTTCCGATTTATCTTGGTAGTTGGTGGAAAACCTCCGTGGGACTGAATAGTCAATGAGATTAATTAAATTTATTTTTTATTATTTATTTTTATTAAAGAAAATGGTCTGACAAAGAAACGAGCGGAATAAGAGGAGAAGATTTAAGGCTTTAATTTTGAAATATAACAATGTCAATGAAGGGAGAGGGGCTAAAATATGCCTACATATTTTGGAAAAAAAAAGTGATTTTATACTTGCAACACGGCCGTGTCGCCTATAATATATAGGATAAAATTGCTCTATCTATATAATCTTACATAAAATTTAGGATTTGAGTTTAATATTAAAAATATTTTTTTAAAAAAAAATTATTTATATATTATGGAACAGTGATGGGAGAAAAATAAAGATAATTTGCTGAGTTCATAATCATCCAGTCTTAATGTCAATCGATATCGTAATTGAGAAAAATTATTTAATCATGTTTAGTCATAGTAGGTTTTTTTATTTAATTATAGTCTGACAACAAAATTAAAAGTAAATTTATTTAATTATAATATATGCATTTGCGTACTTATAATAAATATTAAAAATAAATAGATTAAATGTATATGCTTTTAGTTATTTATAATAGGTGATATAGTTTAGTCGTAATAGGTGATTAAAAAATAATTAAATGTAGACGCTTGCATTTAGATATGTTTATTTGCATAGAATTTTTCGCTGGATTATGCGTAAAAATACTTTATCCTCCTCTTTGCGTCCCTGTGACCATATACGATGTGACTCTCATTCCACAATATTATGATTACTTTTATATTTGATATGTATATGGCATATTAACACAATACATGATTAAAAAATTATCTAAATTATAATTTAATGGCAATAATTAAAAAGAATCACAAACCTCAACCTTCAGTTGGCTATCATAATCCTCGGGACTTGTTTTGGGCAACGAGGAATTGCTATTTGGACAGAGAATTGTAATCGCTACTAATCTGAACATTGTAAATAGCATCGTAAAGAATATCAAACCATCTGTTAGCACAAGGTCTTCTCATGCAGCACAATTGCACAAAGCTAGAATTTACGTACTTGGAGTTTCAAAACGGTTGATGAAAATTATTCTCATTTTAACTCTCATGGTTGCAATATGAATTGTTATAGTTCTTGAATAATATTGAAAGATTAAAGGATTGCCCAAACAAAAAAATAACATTCTACAAATAACATGCACATAAGTCGGCAACAGACTTCTGCTTTCAGAAACTACACAGATTCAATAGCTCCATCTGATTTTTCTACAGCAGATGGTTTCTCGGCAGCTAATCTTTGTTCGAGTGCCCGTGCTCCCCGTTCTCTGCAGCAATAAGGAGATTTGAATTCTAACATCAGAGTTCCATCTAGTATAATACTATATAGAGATTTAAAATATTTGGAAAATCAACCACAGGAGCAAAAAAAATGTAAGCAAATTCTCATAAAAAACAACACAGAACAAACCTCCTCCTGTTTGCTTCAATTGAATCAGAACCAGGCAATGGAGAGTCATCAAATTCATAACCTCTGGATTCACCAGAGCTATTGGATCTTCTTCCACAAAAAATCAAATGAAATATAGAAGCAATAGGATCCAAAATTGGCCTGCACGTATAATACATAGATCCTGGTTATAGATTAGAACAGATAGGGTCGAAAAATTAAACCATTGAAACACAAAGATTACCGTAAAAATTCAGGGAAAAAGCTAGAGAAAGAAAATTCATCACTTGGATCCCCCTTAAGACTTGTTTCTACTCGCCTTTGGAAGTACCGTAGGTATATCCAACTCATATACATGCCAAACAATAAAGTTGGAAGATAAGAGACAGAATTTATCGTGAAGAAGCTTGTGACTACTGAGATCAAGCCAACAAGAGTTGGTATCCACTTTGGAAGCAAAGAAAAGATTTAAAAAAATGTTAGCAATCACTAGGAAGATCAAAGAAATTGGTCAATTATGAAGCAAAGCTCACCTTTGCTTTGATCTTCAAAATCTCCTGATCTGGTAAAATTTGTTTCATGCCTACCAGAAAACCTGAGAGAATCCCATAGAAGCCAGAAAACGGTGTGTATCTGTACAATAATGTTAAGCCAGAACCCGATGACGATACAGAAGGACAAAGTTCAGACACAAACCAAAAAAGAAAGCATCTAATTCAAGGAAAAAAAATGTAGAATTACATAGTAGTTTAATATCCAGCCATTCCAATCAGACATAAAACAATGACCTTTAAAGTTTGACTGTATACCATGCTCAGTATCATCAATATCATATGACATCAAATCCTTATGGCAGAGCTATCAGCTATTATACATTTTACAACTATAGCAATACTATATGTGGCAATTGTCATTTCTGGTGTAATGGAAAAGGAACTCTGGGCTTCGTTTTACTCATTGTCCTGAGGAAAGAAAAATGTTACCTATTGTCCTGAACTTAATTTTACTCATTGCAAAGATAGCTTGAGCTAAGCATCAAGAAGTAGAAACTTACAGATAGCTTTCTTGTCTTGTTATGTAGTAGAGAGCAATAGCAGTTACAAAGACGCAGATTGATGTCAGTAAATTCACCACTATGATGAACTTCAAGAATTCCTTTGAACCCCATAATGGCTCCAGTAACTTCCCAAATGAAAGAAGGCCAACCGTACTGATGGCCACCTAGAAATACAAGTCTAATCAGAACAAATGCCACATGGCAAAAATTATTACACAACCCGTAAGACTAGATTTGATGCTTATGCGGCATGCGACTTTGTGACATTAACTATTTTAGTTATCAAAGTAAAGCCTTTCTATAGAACCTTTTTCATTTATCATGTGTTTAATTCGGAACAAATTCTGACAGTATAATGGACAAAAATAGCTTTTTTCTATCCATGAAAAGAATTGGACCTTACAAGTTGCAAGACAAGCCAAACTGCTTATGTGTCATCAAGTAATAAAGTTGGTTAATACAAGTCGATTTTTCTTTCTTAAGAATGAGATTACTGGGGAATTCAATTTCCATCATCACCCTTGAACAAAAACTCAAAATAAAATCTAAATGGATTATCTAAGGAAACTCTAAAAAAATAATAATTTACCAATGCTTTAGTACAAAGGCCAAACACAATACAGAACTGAAATACAAATAGGTAATTAACTTCATAAAGATCAAATATGATCAGATGGAACTCAAAACAACTAGGGAGGAGGATTGAAGAAGAAAAGTAAGGTGGGATGCAGGTGAGGTAGGGGATGCAAACAAGGCGAGTGGAGGTGAAGGCAAATGATGCAAAGAGGAAGGAAGAGATGGGGCAAGGCATGGAAAGGGATATAGATCAGCAAGAAAGTGCAACAGGAAAAAGATCAATAGATAGTGGGAAGGAGAAGACAGGAAATGTGGAACTATATGAGTTTTGAGAAGAATTCTGACATACACAGCAAGAGTAGGATGGGCAGAAACAAAGAGGAAAACATATAGCTCAAACACCAGATTGAGCAGAAATTTCTACTATTCTTATGCCTGAAATAACCTCTAATCCTAACGAGTTAATCAACAAATAAGCCACAGCCTACGCCAATAGTTATTATTTCTAACATATGAGGTTTCTCCCAACCCTGCATTAGATGAAATAGAAATGGACTTGATCTTTTTTTTTAATCGCACTCAAATCCTAAAAAGTGAAGGGGAGCCTTAGTTCAAGAGTAAAGTTGCTAACATATGACCTAGAGGCCATGGGTTCAAATTTCGGAAAGATCCTCTTACAAAGTACAAAGCAGGGTAAGGCTACATACAATAAACAAGCTTCGTGCACTGGCTGCCCTTCACTCAAATCCTAAAAAGTACAAAAGGATGATTAACCTTATTTGGGATAATTTGTTTCCAGAACATATCTATAACCAACTGTGATTTTTCTCTCTTCTTCACTGAGGTTACTTCATTTTTGCCTACGATCTTATTATTTCCATACAAAAAGCCAATGGAGCATATGGTCATATGTCTCTGTATCAACACTTGTTAGCACAAGTATTCATAGAACAATTATAAATAATACCTGAAATTGCTGCAGTATAAAGTTTTTTTTGTTAATTTTACAAACAAGTGCAGTTACAATAATGCAAGTGACAAAGAAAAGGTCCTAAAGTTTAGGATATATGATGGATGGAAAACAATGCTAGACAGACATAGGCAGCAAGATCACCACCACATAATCATAACTGTATTATGGAAAGAGAAAAACATTGGTGCATAACATCACCATTCTCAAGCGCAAACAAGATTATTATGCGAAGTTAACAAATTGCAAATAAAGGCAACTAAACAGGAAAAAGGAGGAAATGCATATACCCCTAAAATTGATTGTTCAATGTAACCAGCAGTAATGAGATTCCAAGCAAATGGAATTGTCCTACAAAATGGTAATTAGTCAACATCCATAACCATGATACTTTTCTAAAAGAATACACAAATTATTGGGACAGTCTTTACGCATCAATATATATGTTACATTAATTTGAGTTCACTGTGTAAGGGTAGGGGAAGACTAAATAAAATTCTAGTTAACATACTTAAAAGTGATGCAAGAGATATAACTAATTTTGGGACAATATCCAGGACTGACCGAAAATAGTTGAATCAACACAGGTTAGCTGTTGTTGGTGTAGCAATCTAATGGCAAATATGTTTAAGGATATAATCACTAAACAAATATGTATCTTCCTTTTTTCCTTTTTGTAACAAAACTACAAAAGCAAAAGATTTTATTCCATTTCTTTAGAATATTAGATTGTCATCACCTGCAATGAAAAGATGGATCTCAAACAGAAAAAATCCTGGAAAAAAACAGAAATTTTGCATAATAGCATCATTATTACATTCATAAACATGTGTGTGTGCGCGCGCAGATAAGTATTTACGTCATACCTGCATTTAGCATTTCAGAGACTCCAATTTTTACCTTGAGGGAATAAGAGCAACATAAGGAAGAATTGAGGGAAATATTTGGAGTAAAACATATCCTCCAATTAGGATGACGGAAAGACCCTTGCACAATCGAGTAAACCCTGTATAAAAGCTGCTACTCTGCATGTTGGAAACGTTACATGAGCAATATGGTTGGAGACAAATTACAAAAGTTTTATACTTAAGTAATGAACAAACAGGGTAATATTAAGTTATCAACTGAGAACTATTTGCAGAACCACAACCATAAAAGCTAAGTATACAAAAAAAATGTTGTCAGCCATAAACACCTTCTTCACTACTTACAATAAAGGGGACAACCCAATGCATGAAACTCCCACTAATACGATTCCAGGGAAGAATCTATTTTATGTAATCTTACCCTACATTGCAAGAGGTTGTTTTTTTTTGACTCGAACCCATGACCACTATGTCACATGACAATAACTTTACCGTTGCGCCAAAACTCCCTTTCTCCTTTACTACTTACAATCAAGGTTTAAAATCTTAATCTATCCGAAGTTTTGGATTTTGACTAGAATGATATAGTCCTTGGTACAGTGCCAATGTTTGACGTATGGTGGTGGTGGAAACGTGGAGGGGAAGGGAAAAAGAGATGAAAGAGAAGAGAACACAACTTTATACCTAATGTCGGAATTTGTATCTCATCGAAAATGGTACAGTTTTGACATTGTATTGTAGGAACACAAGTTACAATAAGAATAACAAATATTATTTCAACTCATTTAGACGTGCAAATACTCATCAACATGATTAATACAATGACACATGGTATATTAATTTTGTGTCAAGTACTATCGAATTTCAGTAATATACAGAATGTTTCTATTTTTTGGCATAAGAGAAATACAAGTGTCTATATGGATCAAGCAAAGAACATAACAAGAACTGGATTTATATTAATATCTGACTAAGTTTATATTGATCAACAATTCAAAAAGGCAAATGTAGTGTACAAATTCAATACTAGAAAGAACAACAGAAAAGGCATAAGAAGAAATAATAACAAAATACATACTGAAAAATCCTAAATGAACTCTAAGAACACCATACATTACATCCAAATTTCCCAAATTGTAGGTCAAAATGTATTAGTCAAGTAGCTAGGTGGTTGGGAAGGAAGTCTGGGCAGTTTGGGAGTCTGAGCAAGCAACCCTTACAATTCAGGCAGTCTAGGCAGGGGCAGGCAGTTTAGGGTAGTCCAGGGAGGCATCTCAGGTAGTCCAGTCGAGTTGGGCAGTTTGGGTTTGAATCTCAAGCAGATCAGGCCAAAATCTCAAATAGGGCAAGTGTGTTGTACTTCCTGTCCACAAATTCAGCTAAGATAGGAATATAAACATAACTGATATGCAAAAGTTGGGTGATGTTACTCCCATATTCTACAAAATAATGCTGAAATGAAGTATACATGGTATAAAATGGTCAACCACTCCTGAACACAAAGTTAATAAATGTACATAGTCATTGACTCATCCCACCAATTCAGCCCTTCATGATTTTAACCCTTCATAAAGATTTATTTAAACTTTACAACATTTAATGCTTCAAAGATCCAAAGGTGTCAACCACTCAGAATGTAGTTAATTAATCATCAACTTGTCCCACCAACTCAGCCCCTCCATGATCCAAAGGTAAGAATGGTAATTGAACAATAATTTGCGTAGAACAATACAAAACGAAAGAGCTTTATATATAGGAAGGAAGTGATAAGTACAATTGTTGTATTTTGAGAACTATTACCGAGTGAAGTCAATATTTATCTATATAGTTATATAGCTCACTATCATTTCATGTAGTTGACAAATTATCTTCAATAGTTTAGATGAGTTGGGATATTTCTAGGATGAAGATTATTTTTGATTTGGTAGGCACTCCATTAGAAGTTAAATATTAAGGATGTTTTATAATTAAAATGCATCCCTAATGATGATACCCTATGAATGCATTCTAGAACCCCGAATGAAATATCTTATCATTTATTCTTTTCTTGCCACATAGTTACCACAGGCAGGCTCTTGTTATGGGACCTATGCAAGCTACCAAGGACAGACTTATTTGCTGTGTGAAACTGGATGGACTTGGAGCCTTTTGTTTCAAGAAGAACTTAGAGTTGGTCAACACATTCACACAAGCTTGGATGTTTTCATTATGAAATAGTGAATGTTATCTTAGCCAACCAGCACAACGCAGGGTATTGGATATCTACACATGTGGCTCGATTTGCTTCGGGGATGGGCTGTTTGGATTAACAAACACAACCAAGCTCTCATCTTAAGGTGTGTATCCAAAATGAGACACCATATTACTCACCAAAATAGCCAACTACATATTACAGATCCAAAATCAGTGACAATAAGAAATCTAGTTTGGGATGATCCTTTCTCTCGCACTCATCTAAACTTCAAAACTCTTAGTAAATCATTTGCCTATATTCAGTCAAAATTTTGAACATTTGTATAAGCCATGTGCTTATGTTTACTCAAAGCTTGAGCTTCTAAAAAGATCTTTCGACCTTCAATAGCACTCATTCAAACTTCAAACCTATAAGAAAATCATGTGTTAATGTTGCATCCAAATTTATAATCTCTTAGCAAATCACAAGTTGAAGCTCACTCAAATCTCGAGCTTCAGAGATGGTCATTCAAATTTCACTGGCACTCATACAGATTATGGACCTCTAACCAAATTATTTGTATATACCAACTCCAAATTACAAACCTCTAATGCCCACTTTACTTCGAAGGGCGGAAAATAGAGGGATAGACTATACCTAAGGATAAAGATTCAGAAAGGAAAAGAGAAAGAATTATCTGGTTTACAAACTAGAAAGAAAGAACCAAAAGAAAAGTCTGATTTGTGGGTCGAACTCCTACTACGTCTAGAAGATTAGAAGACAGCGAACTCGCAGCCAGGCAACTGCAGGCTAGCAGGCTGCAAACTCATGACCAAGCGGCTGGTGGGCTCACGAGCAGGCCACAGGATCACAGTTGAATGTTAGGCTCGCAGGCAGGGTTAGAGGTCGTTAGGCTTGCTGGAAAGGTGGAGGGCGGTGCTCACGAGTAGGTTAGGGGCGGTGCTCGAGAGGTGTTCCGAAGGAGGGTGCTCGGGAAAGAAAGAAAGAGCCTTTCCTCACAATTTTAGGCGGATAAAATTTTGGCTAAAAATCAATCTGCAGATGCATTAACAATCCATAATTTAGCATATACTAAACAACGCCTCCCGGAGTAAATTGAGCATAAATAATCAGAAAGAAACCAGAGGGAAGGATTAGGAACGGATCAACCTCCGGGACCCAGAAGTTGAAACCAGTGGGATCGATCCGGAGACGGGAGGATGGAATCAAAAGGAAGAGCTATGACCAAAACTGGTGTAGGGTAAAGATTGATGATCAAAATGGCAAGAATGCGGCGTTGAGTTTAACGAGATCATTTCCGCTACTACACGAACGCGTATGGCAGACTGGAGGAACTAGGTACTGGAGATGTGGATCCCGACACCAGGGAGATCGGAAAGGTCGAGATCTGGAGGAGGAAGAGAAGGGAAAGCAATCATAGGCGGCCGATTAGGGTTCAGGTCGAGGATCAGGGAAGTAGGTGTCAAGGAATCGAGATTCCATTCGGGGTCCTCATTGTCTTCCTCTTCCTTCGCCCGCGACGTCGTCGGTATGACATTCCCGATCAATCACAGATCTACATCCAAACGGATATGTAGATCGGAAATGGTACCGGAGAACTGGATCTCGACATCGGAGAGGATCCATAGACAAGAGATAGGGGAAGGAGGCCGACGAAGTAAGAATCTGAAGCTGAGATACAATCTTATTGGGAGAAGAAGCAATCGGCGTAGAAGAAGCATACCATTAGTATCAGCCCTTGCAGTCGCCGTCGCAATCTTCCACTTCCTCCCGCCGCTCGATCGCAGGGTTTGAGGCGGAATCGTTGTAGGCCTGACTCAGAGTGGGTGAAGCTGCAGTTTGTACTCCGTTGCGACGGATGACGATGGATGATTATTAAATACGCAAGAAAATCTCCGAGGGGATGAAATTATCCCACGAAAATTAATTTCTTATTAAAGTATGAGTTGAGCAGACGTGGAAACTGGGCCCATGTACCTGCTTGGCCGCCTGAAAAAAAAAACCGGGTAACATCGAATGACGTAGAAGAAGCATATATTTTTCCATCAACTAAACAATCTAAAAATCTATTATTCCATGATTACAGATCCCATTTTACTTCGAATTCTTCACAAAGGCGAATGGACAAGTACATCATGCGTATCGACACCTTTCTGCACACATGATTCAATAAAACTGAACGTAGACAAATATAACACAATACATGTTCAGCAAAGCATATCAAGGCGAACAGTTCGTTCAGTTTCACACAAACAAGCTACAGTCCTCAACCGCATGTTGATCAAGATTCAACAAACAAATCTAACAAGTCTTTACCATTCAAAATGCAAGGTACTACTACCCTAGAACATGGGATCAGGAACAAGCGAGGTTATCGTGCAACAAGAAATCCACTTTGCATTCTTCCATTTCTACCTCACGGCTTTCATTTTGTTCCTTCAATGGATCATTCTTCACCTCGACCTCAGACTCGCCATTGCTTGTGGTTGAGTTTTCTTCTTCTCTCACAATCAATGGATTCAAATCAGGACGTAGCGGACTAGCAATGTCCTTCTCTACTAGAATTCCATCGTTGGACTTCCATTCCAGTTGTCTAAGGAAGCACACTTCAATGTCAGTTAAAGATTCATATTCTTCCTGGACGAAGCTACGATCGCAACGCTGGCTACTTGTATGCCTTTCTGAACTGCATCTTGCAGCAGAATCACTACCATTCGCTCCCATTTCTGTTTGAAGGGTACAGGTTTCTGCAAGTTCATTGTCTGATGTGATCTCACTGGAATCATCACACATATCCACATCTCTCTGGCTATTATAATCATCATCATCCTCTCCTGGCTCATGAGAAGGAGAACATGAGCAGTCTGAATACCCACTGACGTCTGCTTCTTCACGCTCCCTCAGAGTTTTCAGAATCAGCGTCTTGAGAAAGTTCATAACTTGAACGGCATGCATAAGAGCTGTTAAAGGATCTGACATCTGGTAGGAAGAAATGCAACGGTATCACAAATGTTAGATTATACAGTTACTACTGAATGCATGAGTCTGTTCCATAGTTGATACCTGGGTCATGTTTGGGGCAAAGACCATGGCGATATTTCTTGCGTTCATTTTGTTCACTTCTTCTTCTTCAACGACATCAGCCATGAGCTCAATGGCCCAATTGATAAGCGAAGTCTGCGTTGGAAGAAGACGCTTCACAAGTCGCACTGAGTCCTCCTCTGTGTTGCATTGAAGAACTTGTTCAGGTGAGAGGCTGTCCAGCACACCCTCTGGAAGTTCTCTGAACCATGCCTGGACATAGAAGGGCCAAGCATAAGTTTCTGATAAAATATAATGCTCAAAATATCTTTATGATGTTTCATGTAGAACCATGTTCTATTTCTGCAGTCATTTCATCCCAAATTGTCGAACTATTCTAGTATTACAAGGTTTTCAAAACCTAATTATGAAAAAAAAATATACAGAATTTCTAGCACATCTAATTCAGCAAATATCAAAATATAGTTCGCTTTGACAAACATCATATTCCATTCACCTCACAGTTTATTCCATGGTAGTAGATGATCACTCATCTCAAAATTGGAGCAAAAGGTGGAACCGCCACCCCAGCGGCCCCCTGAACCCGGCCCCACAGGATTTCAGAGGGAGTAAACCACGGTTAAGCTGGGCGGGTAAGTGGACCAGGGGTCTCAGGAATTTTAGGCCAGCAGACCAAGATTTTATTCTTGTGTGCAACTGACGACCTTCGACTTTGCGGCCTATTGGGGCAAACTCCAGGCCACTTACCAGCTAATCCAACCCGTGGGGGGCATCACTCATCTCAAAATTGCTCCATGTCAAGCATGCTTAATGAGTATTTACAAATGATCGAGACAATTCCACCAAAAGGCACCTCATTGAGAGTCACACAACACATTTAATCATACTTTCTCCTATGTGTCTGCTAAAAGCTGCAACTTTTGGCATCCTCAAACTGGGTTTTTTTTACAATATTGTTCGAGTGTTCAATAATTACTGTGTGCTTTAGATGAACTAACAAGTTGCAAAGACCGAAAAAAGCAATTTGTAATTGGTAGGAAGAATTACGTAACTCAGTGCAAAAATCCTCAACTTATTAAGCACACATTGGAATAATATCAACAAGCACAAACAGATTGGATAACTCTGTAAATGACACAAGAGGTACTAACATTCAAAATTTTTATGTTTCTTAAATGCAATCACTTGAAGGAAGAATAAGAATTCAGTCACCAACTAAAATCGCACCTTAATAAGGCTGGCCAAACAGTGAACATCAATGTCCTCCGGCACAATGCCTTTGTTTAGCTGCTCTCTTACATGTTCCTCCTGACTGTTCTCTGGGTTTATCCGAAATATTCCTTCAGCCTGTAACTCACACCACGTCATACTAGCAATCTCCTTCTCTAAATAACTGAGCTACATTCTGAGAGCTTCTTCTTAACGAGAAGGATATGATTTACCTTTAGACCTCCTTGCATGTACAGCCTCTCCTGCATTAGCAGCAGGATTGTTGGAACACTGTTGCCCTTGGAATCAAGAGAGCATTGCATGGACTCGGCTGAGACACCGAAGACACTAGCACTGGACAACATCAAATCAAATTGTCAGCATATGCAATCATAAACTCTTTTTTTTTTTTTACATTAATCTTCCAATGAAGCATTTGATTTTATAAGTTAATTCCAAAATTATGAGAATTATGAGCTCTGTTTTTTGGGGGTAGATAAGTAGAACAAAAGCAGTATACGTGGGTTTCCTGGAAGTAGAAATGTGAAAAAACATAAGGAATACACAAGCATCTAGTGAAGGTGAAAATCCAAATTTTGCTAATTTTCGTCTGTATTCCCTATCTTTTTAAGGGGAGGATCCATAATAAATACCATTAAATATTGACCTCCGCAAGAAAAAAATTCTGTGTTTCCACGTGAATAAAAAAATGGATCTCGAGAACAGAAAAAAGGGGGGAAAATCCTTTTCGCCTACTCGAGATGGTAGAGGCAAATCAGAGGAAAAATAGACCTGGCACTGGGGACACGGCCAGGGACCTCGCGCTCGAACTCGACGGGGAGGCCGAGGAACCCATGGAAACGGTCGAAGGTGACGTGCGCGACGTGGCGGACGTCGGTCGGCCACCCGATCTCCATGCGCTGCAGCGCTGGTATCACTTCTTCCCGCTCCATCCGGCACGACGACGCCATCGACCTCCGGATCGCCGCCAGGAGCAGCTCCAGGACCGAAATCTGCTGCTGCTGCTTCCGACGCTCCTCCTCCTTCGCCCTCTTCCGTTCCTCCTCCCCTCGCCTTCCTCTGCATCCAATCGACGACGACGCGAGAACCACCCCGGCCATTTCTCTACGGCCCGTCCCAAATTGAGCTCAGCTGCTCCGAGTACTGCCAAATCGAAACAGATCTATGAAAAGGGGTGAAACATGGAGGTAAAAGCTACAGATCTGGGGAAGGAAAAGACCGTAGAGGAAAAAAAGATCAAAAAGGTAAGATTTTAGGGTTTGCCGAGCTCATAAATCCAGAAATCTGGAAGGCGAAGGGAAGCGAAGCGGAGTGAAGTGAGGAGGGGAAGAGTTCGAATGGCCATTTCATTCAAATTCTAACTCCCACTTTAGCTACTGTAGAGCACTTCAAACTGTTGCCCCTTCGTTGCAGTTTAATATCAAAAATGCCATTTAGTTTCTTTAAAATTGCTGCCAAATATCATTCTTCTAAAAAAAACCTTGAAATATTTTTGGGCGTGAAAAATCATAAAATCTTGCAAAGTAATGCTATAAATTTCACTAATACTAAAGCGACCGTCTGATCTACAATCAGTTTTTAATTAAAAAAAATATGTTGATGGGTAAAAAGGTCAATGTTAATCGTCAAATGAAAAAAAAAAAGAGAAAGATATTCAACTTGAAAGCTTTAGAAATTGGATATGAGACAAATTTATCAAATACCAAAATTTCGAATAAAATAATTTTATTTAGCAAAGAGAAGATGGGCCGCCCGCGGGCCACAGAACTCGGATCCGATGTTTTATTCCTCGCTTTATTCCGGTATTATCTTCGTTCATCGTCATTCGGAGTCGCAAACGCAACCAACCCAACTTTCCCACCTCAAAAGATTTCCATCGCTCTGTTCTTCCATCCATAATTCTTTCTTCAATCTCTGATTCCAGATCCAGCCTCTTTCTTCGGTAGTTTGACTCCTTTCCTCTTCTCTTAATTAAATTTCCTTTGTTGTTTATGCGTATGATTTCCGTTCATTTCTCTTTGCCTTTTGTAGATTGTAGTCGATCTTTTTGTCATTGCCTGCTCCTGATTGTCGCCAACTTATCTTCTATTCCTGCCTTATTTCGTATTTGTATGCTTTTTATTCGATTGATATAGTGTAGAATAACCATGGATCAGTAAGCTGGACCCTGAGAGAGGATAGAGGTTTCAAGGAAGATTGTGCCATAAAAAAGTTGAGATTTTTTGGGGGGCTAGGTTCAGGAATTGGTCTCATTCCATTTCTAAGTTCCAAGGAGAATTGGACATGGGCCATCCTACTGAATAGAGGTTAGGATGCTGCTAATTGGCCTTCGTAGGTCCTCCCATGCTCAAGTCGAGGATCATATAGTGATAAGGAATGCTAATTACTAGAGTTCATAGGTTGTTATGCCTCTTGACGGTGTTCTTGGAATCTGTGTTACTCAGACAGGCAAGCATTTGTGTATTCTAATTGTCCAGCATGACTATTGGTAATAATTTTTACATATGATAAGTAGAGGTGTAGAGTATCCATTGGGGATGTCACTGTCAAAGTATCAGCCTGTGATATAGGTAATGAAGGGGGTAAATGCAGAGCCCGAGTATTAGAGTCTTGGATATATACGGGAATTTTACCTTGTCATCTTCTTCTTGGATTATGGTCTTAGTCTTCTTCCAATTGTGGAGGAAATCATGGTTGCATGGTGAATGTTGTAGGCTGTAGCCCCTCTGGTCAAGGATTCATAGCACGGTTTAGGCAATATCTTCTCTTATTCTGACAAGGTTGTTGGATTAGTCATCAGTATTGAGCACCAACTAGTGCTTCTTCTTCCTGGGTCTCGCATAGGCCTGGAGTCCTGGACCAGCTTATCAGTAATTGTTGAAATTCTTATCAGTACCTCAATTTGGAAGGTCAATCTCTTCGGTGCTGAAGAATGAAACTGTTGCTTTGCAGGAAAATGGATCGTCTCAATGGCCCTGCACGTCTCATGATTGTTTCTGATCTTGATCACACAATGGTGTAGTATATAATCAACCTTTTGGCAATGTAATTTAGAACTTTAACATCATGCTGCTACCTGAGTTGAATGAATTTGTGCTTGCAGGTTGATCATCATGACTCAGAGAACACATCATTGCTTAGGTTCAATGCTCTGTGGGAGTCATTTTATCGCCATGATTCTCTCCTCGTTTACTCGACTGGGAGGTCGCCTACGCTTTACAAACAGCTGAGGAAGGAAAAACCAATGTTGACTCCTGATATAACAATCATGTCTGTCGGCACTGAGATCACTTATGGCGATTTGATGGTGCCTGACAATGGCTGGGTAGATATTCTCAATCAAAATTGGGATAAGAGCATCATTCTTGAAGAAACATCCAAGTTTCCCCAGCTGACTGCTCAGGTGATCTTCAAAATTTTCATTGTGACATTAATTATTGTCATTCTGCTGTCCATGAATTACACAGATGATAGGTCCTCTTGCATATGCTGTAACATGCAGGCCGCAACTGAGCAGCGACCACACAAGATTAGCTTTTATGTTGAGAAGGGGCATGCTCAGGAAGTAATAAGGTCTCTTTCTGATGCTTTCCAGAGACGTGGGGTAAGATTAGCAACTGCAAATTGGTTTTGAATGCTTGTTGGCCTGTAACTAATCTAGCCAGATCGTGCTTCTATCTGATTTACTGTCCTTTTTCATACATTTTCAAACAGCTGGATGTAAAAATAATCTACAGTGGAGGCATGGATCTTGATATATTGCCACAAGGTGCTGGCAAGGGCCAAGCTCTTGCTTATTTGCTCTCAAAGTTCAAGGCTGAAAGCAGACTACCTGTTAATACACTTGTCTGTGGTGATTCTGGGAATGATGCAGAGCTGTTCAGCATTCCAGATGTTTATGGTGTCATGGTGAGTTTTATAATAAAACCTGTGAATTACTTTGTATGTTGGTAGTGTTCTTAGTTAACTTTTTTTTTTTTTTTGCCTTCTTGAATTTCAGGTCAGCAATGCCCAGGAGGAATTACTGCAGTGGCATGCTGAAAACGCGAAAGACAACAAGAAGATAATTCATGCAACCCAAAGATGTGCAGCTGGTATTATTGAAGCTATTGGCCATTTTCGGCTTGGTCCTAATGCATCTCCAAGAGATGGTTTGGATCTCTTATCTTGCAAGACAGACAACAGTACCTCAGCAAACATAGTAGTAAATTTTTTTATTGCATATGAAAGGTGGCGCCGAGCTGAAGTGGAAAAATCTGAATCCTTTATCCAAAGTTTGAAGGGTATACTTGTAAGCACATCTTCCATTCATGAGTTTTTAACACCTGACACGGGTATATGGGTTTGTCTATTTAAACTTTATGATCTTTGAGATATTCTAGTTTTAATCTTATCTTTCAAAAAGATAGTTGCAGAAGAATAACAAAATTCTTGCAAATTGACATCTAAAACTCATCTTATTTTCATCTCCAAGAAAAAAAAAAGAGGATAATATTTAATACTGCAATGATTTTGTGCATAAACATCCATGTAATTCTTTCTAATTTACATAACACATCACATTTGGGGTTCATTTGAGCTGATTAGTTCTTTTATTGGTCTGATAGGACCCAACTGGAGTTGCTGTTCATGCTTCTGGAGTTGAACATTCTCTTCGTGAATGCATAGAATTACTGGGACCATGCTATGGTGATCAGCAAGGAAAAGCTTTCCGAGTGTGGCTGGATAGAGTTTTTGCTTCAAAAATTGGATCGGATGTGTGGCTTGTAAAGTTTGATAAGCGGGAATTAACTGGTGAGTGTTTAAACATTCAACTAATATAGCCATTTCTGCCTTCCATTCATTCTCCAGTTTCAATTTTACCCATATTGTTTCTTCTCATTTAGAGCAAATGTTTTATCCCAGTTTTCTTTATTATTTATTTCCCCCTCGTTCTCCATTTCGATTAGCAATTTTCCTTCACATAGATATATTCTGCAGATGATGGACAAAATTGTTGTCTGACCACTGTTCTACTGTACTCAAAGGTAAGTGAAAATACCATTGTTACCCAAATATCTTTGTAGCTTCATTTTCTGTACCTGAAATCTGCCATTTCTCAGCCCGGGAACCCTGGTAGCTTCAACTTAGTTCATCTCCATCAGACTTGGCTTGAAGGATTTGCAGCAAAAACTCAAAGTCCTAGGCTATTCTAATTCATAATTTTCCTATTATAGAATATGGCTACCCATGTCTTTTCGAGTTCCAAAGTTTATCCGGTGCTTCTGTACCAAGGCTACCACATAGACTTGGCCTGAGAGTATCGTTATCAATAATACCATTGCAAAACTGCATTTGCCAGCACTATTTCAAGCAAAATGGAAATTTTGCATATGGAATTTTGTTCAGTGTCCAGTGATTATCTTGCAATTCAAACATATTTAGTGAAGCAGATGACCCATTAAATTTTTTTTTGTGTGAGTACTGCCAATATTATATCGCTTGTGGTATGGTGTGATCAAATGTGGGTTCAGATCATCGCGAACCCTTTTTTTTCAAGGTTTCACTCTTCGACCTAGTCAAGTTGAATGTTGAAACTTGAAAGGATGAAGTTACATGAGCGTGTAGTGAACATCTTAGGGCATATCCCTTGGACCTTGCTGCTTGTTGAACATTGTCTTCTTTTGTTTCATAACTCATTCTTTTAGATCCATAAGATGCTTTACTCTACGATGGACAAACTTTTAGGTCTTGTTTACTTCAGTGAATTAAGAAAGGCGAAGAAAATATGCATTTTGAGGCTTTTTGTTTACTTGAAAATTTGATGGCGCTAAACGAAGAGCAAGATATTTCTGGTGACAATGGGTTTGGAGATAGCAATAGCTTGGTATTGTTCTTAGATATCCAACCTGTACAAAGAAGCATAAAGAACTTAGCTGTCGGAGTTATTTGGAGCAGCTGTTTGTTCTATTGGTATGATTTAATAACTGTTAAAGAGTTCCTAAAGTTATTGCTGGTAGCAATGGCTTAATTACTTCAGTTCTCTTTAACAACATATGTCATTTAGAACTAGCCTTTTTCGGCGAGTAAGCTTCAGAATGTATTATAGTTGGGTCACAACAGGTTAAGTAGCATTCTATCAATTATACGAATAAGACCATAACTTCTAAGCTTGTAACCGGACAGAGAGTTTGTTCAGTCTGATGCTTATGGGGCTCAATTTAATTTGGTCAGGCCCCCTGTGGGGTAGATTGCGATGTGATTCAACTTGAGGTGGATTGGGCATTGATCGTCTGCCTGAACTGGGTGCCACTTGCCTTAGCTGTGTTTGGATCATCAATCTGTGCAATGCAAAATAGATGCGACTCAATTTGATCTGGAATAAGTGAAAGGTCAAAAGACTTCTTTGTCTCTTCCGTCCTCGGATGACACCTATCGCAGTTGACACTCAAAAAAAGGTGATGAGAAAGGCTCTTAAGAAGTTGCAAAAGCTTTGAAAATGCTTTGCTAAAGATCCGGAGCATAGCCTTTTCTTCAATCAACCACAAGCTAAGCAGTGTTCATATTTCATTACTTTACACTTTGCTGCAGAATTCTGAGGTCTCTTCCTCCTGCTCAACTGACTGGTGGAGCTTATGGACGCGACATCAAGTGTGCACCATGCCAAACTTTGGTAGAATGAAACAGAAGACCAGATAATGTTGGATTCAGAGAATACATCAGCTAAAAATTTGATCTCTCTTCTTCTTCTTCTTCTTCTTCTTCTTCTTCTTCCTCCTCCTCCTCCTCCTCCTCCTCACTGTCGTCATACAAAATGCCTAGTTCTTTCTGCCCCTTCAGGAGACTCTCCTGAATTCGCTCCTTGATGACAGCTCCCTAATGATCAGAGCAACGTCAGTGCAATTGCAGCAAACATGCAACATCTGCAAAAAAAGACGCTCACCATCTGATGACAACCTTCTTCAAACTTCGCAAGAAAACCAACAACCCAGCGATCAGCATTCTCCACCCACTCATCATGAAGCACGCTTAACTGCACAAGCCACCCAAAGAACAATAAGTAAACGACATAAAAGAACATCATAACACTGATCATGAGAACAACAAATGGTAGCAATACATTTATGCCAATATAATCAGTCTATCCTTTATTACAAACCAATGGCATAAATTAAAATTTCACCCTGAGCAAGACATTGTACCTTCTTTCCCACTTTTTCTTGCTTCTCTTTGACTTTGTCATAGATCTTCTCGAATTCCATATTCACCCTCAAACGTTTTTCCTGAAAGACAACAACACAAATGACTAAACATCAGAATAATGTGGCTAAGCTAAAATACAAGCATTGAGACATGAAATTTTCTAGTTAGCGCGGAAAAGAAACTTTTTCAAAAACTAATCACGCGACCTTCATATAGCTGACACCTAGATCCTTCCTGGTATATCCCCTGGCCAAGTTACGCATCACATACTTGTTGTAATCTTTAACTATCCTCATTATAAGATCAGAGGTAGAAATTCCTTCTGTCCGCTTTGTTTCTTTAAACTTTCCAACAACTTTAACCTGGTACAATATGTTAATGAGTAGTAAACAAGATAAGAAACACAGAAAATTGTTACTGGTGAGATCACAGAATTGTTTAATGCTTACAAATTCATAGACATCTTTGCCAGCTCCACTAGCATCGGCATATCTACATAGATTTTTAAAGAAACAAAAGAGAGTTCACATTTTGTTTTCAAATAAAAAATAAAAATATATATAAAGTAAAAGATACTTGATTCTTCCATAATATTCTTGATAAGGAATTCTCTTGCTGAAATAGCTTAAACAATAAAATCTATGGTCCAGTGAAAGCATCCAGCTTCCCTGATAAGAGAGACTTTACAACAATCTACTACTAGTGAAACAAATGTTTTAGAGGAATCCAAACAATTTCATTTGGCAAACATGTATGTGTAAAAGCTCCCGACAAAATGGTAAAATGCAATATGAAAAAATGTTTAAAAAAAAAAATAGTAGCTGTTTCCATGATTTTGTTGTTGGTATGTATCTAAACACCCGGATAAATACCTATATATTATAAAGGAAAAAGCTAAAAATAGAAACAAGGATGAACTCGACAGAGGCTATAGGTAGGAGAGACTTGCAACTCGGCATTTAGTTGAAATATTTGATGGTAGACAACTTTACCTACTAAAACATGTTGGAGTAGACAGAAACTGGTAATACACTTAGGTTGTGTAAACTTACGGGAGAGAATCATGTGCCACATAATCAATCTTGTGCTTGTCGAGGAACTCCTGAGTGATTACCCAAGGTGCATCAGGTATAACTTCATCAACCCATCTGTGAGAAGAACCATTTTTAGTTACAAAATAGTTTTTTCAACAGGTCAGTAGTAGGAAAAATATGAACTTTTGAACATTCCATTTGAGTCGAACTGAACACTTGACAATTAGAATCACAATACATCTTCAAAGCCAATCCAAGATAGCTAGTCGTAAGAACAATAACCAATCAATTAAAGCTTCTAGCTAATATTGCGGCAATACTTTTTACAACAATAAATATCACAAGTACATTTTGGAATTTCCTAACTATGTTGCTATATCAACAACATCTTCAGAATCCAAATTAAGATACTAGTCCAAAGTAACACAACCAGTCAATGAAAGCTTCTAGCTACTACTACAGCAGTATCTTTTTTTTTTATAGGAATCAATATCATGTCAATTTTTGGAATTTCCTAGATAAGTTGGCACTGCCACATCAACAACATCTAGGACATTTTTATATTTCTACTCAAAGTAAGATTTTTGTCAACAAATCATCTATTCTAACTTACATATCTGCCTTCTTTGCAATGTTGTAACCTTAGATGTTACATATGAATTTTTTTCTCATACGGAATTGGTATTCATTTCTAACAAGAATTGGTTCTTAAAAGAAAGTTAATTCATTTTCCATAACTTTCATGACCGAAAACTTTTAACATACAGAGCAGTTTCAATTCTAACGAAGGAGAAAGTAAAAGAACGCAATACTTGCAGTGACGCAGTGACTCATAACGTTCGTCTTCCGTCATGACAGTCTTCCCTTTGTATTTGTGCGTCACTTCGTCATTACAGCAACCCACAAGAAGATATGTGTTGGGAAACCTACAGTACAGGTAAGCGACAATTGATTAATTCCCCAAATCCAAAATTTGAATAGAAAGGTAGATCTTCCGAAAATAAAGCGTAACATCTGGAAGATCCACGTTTCTACAACCCTGCTAACTAAAAAGGCACACGGGACAGTTCAATCCAAACCAACAGATGAACAACTAAGAAGGAATCGAAGAGTGCAGCAAGGCCTACGCTTTCTTCGCCTGTTCCAGAGATCTGGCATGGCCGAAGTGGAAGAGATCGTAGATTCCATCAGCATAGACCCGGATGGGGCAATCTCCTTCTCCAGTCTCCGCCTCCGTGGAATCTTTCTTTGCCTCGGTCTCAGTACCGTTGGCGGCATCTTTATTGGCCGCCTTCTCAGGCTCCACCTTCCCTACCACTTGCCCTGCCGCCTCCTGCTCCGCTTCTGCCGTCTTCAGCTTCGGATCGGCCGTTGCCATTGACCCGAGTGGGAAGTAAATCGACGGAGTTGAGGAAATAGACCCTTTCCTTCGCTTCCTACTTTTTATTATTTATTTATTAATTAATTAATTATTATTATTATTATTATTATTATTTTATTTTTGAGATTAAAAATTGGAATAAAAACTTCCAAACGTACTGAATTATTTGGAATGTTATATTCATTTAATATTTTATGCAATCAAAATAAATTATATTAGATGCCAACATTAAATTATAATATTAAAATATATAATTTAAATTAATTCAAATTTTTATGCATAAAAGTAGTTAGTCGGCCGCTGGCAATCAGCCATGGCGGATGTCGTCGTCTCAGCCTATTTTGGGCCGCCGCCTTCCCCGTCGACGGGAAGCAATGACTTCCGCCACTCCATCTCCCTCTTACTCCGTCGCAACCTCTCCGTTCTCCACCTGAAACAAATCCAAGCTCAGCTCTTCCGCCGCTCCCTCCACGACGACCGCATCATCCTCACCCAGCTTGTCTCCGGCTGCTCCTCCGCCGGAGCCCCCGCCTACGCGACGCGCCTTTTCCTTTCCCTCCCCGAACCCGACCTCGTCCTCATCAATGCCATGCTCCGGGCTTATACCCTCAACTCTCTCCACCGCCAAGCCGTCGCCTTTTACGCTCGCCATGTTCTCGGCCGAGGCTTCGCCCCGGATCGCTTTACCTTCCCTTACGTCCTCAAAGCCTGCGCCGCGCTCAAAGATTTGAGCCTCGGACGGCAGATCCACGGAAGCTTGGTGAAGCTTCGAGAGACCTCCGTCCATGTTATCGCGCTGAATTCGCTGGTCGATATGTACTTCAAGTGTCGCGAGAACGAAGCTGCTCGGAAGGTTTTCCAGGCCATCGAAGATCCTAATTCGACTTCTTGGAACATGCTGATGACGGGGCTTCTGAACTCTGGCGAAGTCGACCATGCACGCCACTTGTTCGATCAAATTCCTCGCAAAGACGTGGTTTCTTGGAACTCTCTGTTAAGTGCTTATGCCTGGGTAGGGGATATGAACACAGTTCAAGAACTATTCGATGAAATGCCTGAGAGGGATTCAGTCTCCTGGAATGTTTTGATTGCTGGATACACTGAGAATGGGCAAAATGATAAAGCATTGTTGGTTTTTGAACAGATGATCACTGCTGGATTCAGACCTGATAATGCTACATTGTTGTCTGCTGCATCTGCTTGCACTGGTGCATGCTCGGTCGGTGAGAATGTGCTCAATCATGTTATTAGCTGTTTGAAGTGTGCAAATTCGGTGTCTGTTTCAACTGCTCTGCTGAGCCTCTATGCTAAAGTTGGCAGGGTTGATGAGGCTCGATCAGTATTTGAGCAGATTCCAGAGAAGGATCTTGTAGCATGGAATGCGATGATAGCTGCCTATGCTCAGCATCAGAGACCAGTTGAGGCAATTGAGTTGTTTAAGTTGATGCAGGGATGCAGTTTGCAAGGTGGAGTCATGCCCGATAGCGTGACGATGATTAGTTTGATCAATTGTTGCGCCCAAATTGGCATCTTAAGTCTTGGTGAATGGATTCATGCTTACATCAGGCGGAATGGAATAGAATGCAACACCATTTTAAGCACTGCTCTGATTGATATGTATGCAAACTGCGGAGACATAAACCAATCTCAACATCTGTTTTCAGATATGCCTGAGAAAGACTTGACCACTTGGAATGCAATGATTAAGGGGCTCGCTATTCATGGGCGACGTCTGGAGGCTCTCGAAATGTTCTCTTCTATGGAAAATCATGGGGTAGTTCCTAATGAAGTAACCTTTATTGGCCTACTAACTGCTTGCAGTCATGGAGGACTTGTTGTGGAGGGGCTGAAAATTCTTGAATTGTTACAGAAAAGGTATGGTCTTGTTCCGTGCATTGAGCACTATGGTTGTGTAGTTGATTTGTTAGGTCGGGCAGGAAAACTAAGTGAAGCATATGAACTCATCAAGAACATGCCTATTAAGCCTGATATTGTTGTCTGGAGTTCCTTGTTGAGCGCGTGCCAATCATATCGAAATGTCGAACTAGCTGAAAAGGCGGCACAAAAGGTTATTGAATTAGACCCAGGAAATGATAGTCACTATGTCCTTCTCTCTAATGTGTATGCCTCGAGAGGGAAATGGACAGAAGCCGCACAGGTGAGGGCACTGATGAAGGCATGCCGAGTGCAGAAAAAGCCAGGACGCAGTGCAGTGGAGTTGGACGGTGTCGTTCATGAATTCAAAGCAAGTGACCAGTGACACCCAAGATCCAAAGAGATCTACAAAGCTTGGGACCAATTGGCAAAGCATGTCAAGAAGGTTAGATATGAAGCAGATAAGAGAATGGTTGTGAGAAACCTGGATGAGGAGAACAAGGGAGAGGCTCTTCATCGACACATTGAGAAGTTGGCCTTGGATTTGCTATAATTAGTTAAGAAGCAAGATCACAAGTGAGAATAATTAAGAATTTGAGGATTTGCAGTGATTGTCACAGGGCGTTGCAATTGGTAATCTGAGCTTGAAAGGCGAGAAATAACAGTTTGAAACTGAACATGGCTTCACCATTTCAGCACTGGGTTTTGTTTGTGTGGAGGAGATTTTCGGTGACAGGGAAGCTTGTGCGCAAGGCCCCCTTCAAGAGAATTCATGTTATGCTACTTGAAAGGATGGTTCTTTTTTGCATGGAATTTAAAGTTTTCGGTACTCCCTTGCTGTCTTCAGCAAGAGGTTGGCAAATCTTCAGCGGAGAATCAACTTTGATCAAAAACAAATGGAAAAAGAGAGGAAAAAATAGAGAAAGGAAACCCATGTGCCATTTTCCTTCAAGCACAAGTGACTTTGTGTTTATTGATTACTGCTTTTTTTTAAATCTCTTCTAACATACTGTGATATAATTTGCGGATTGATGATTATATGCACTAATGCATTCCAGTATCATATTGGATGAGCTGAGGTCAGTCATCCGTTTACATTAACTTTAAGCCTGTGTTTTGTTCAGATTGTTTGTTGTTGGAAACTGGATATGAATAATACAAATGATCTGAAAAGTATTTTCTGAGATAAACTCTCACAGAAAACTGATTATTTTCCCTCATTAGCTTTGGCACAAGTCAAGTAGCTTAAAAATTGAGTAGAATATTGAATAGAACAGAGAGGGAATCCAATTCCATAAAACAAAGGGCATATCCATTGAGCAGAGCATCTTCTAATGTGATATTGTGGTCTCAGATATAAAGCTAAATTAATTAATGGGAATCCGGAACCACTTTTGATCGCTTCCCATAAAATAACAGTGAGTAAGCTTATCCTGAGATTAAGGTCTTGATTAAATATTTAGTAAAACTTCTTTTTCCAATTCCAGAAAAGAAATTTTAGCAATTTTTTTAGAACGTCCCCAATTACTCTGAATTTAATATATATTTTTATTCGTTGAGTTTAATTATGATGATTCAAGTGCTGCCTTACTAACTCCTGAGAATCTGTACCGTGTCTAAGCCTGACAGGAGCATACTTCGCGTCCCATTTTTTTATGTCATCTGTTTTATTTGGCAAAAAGGCATCTTATTTTAAAAAATATCAACGAAGCCCCTTATCTTTAAAATACTCTTGTTTTCATCATTCTTATTGTAAAATTTTCAGGTTTTTACTGAACCCAGTAGATAAGTTTATGAAATACTCTAAACGTGTAGCTAAGTTTGAAAATGACC
>JBBPFP010000016.1:103258-115129 GCA_037974795.1 Kaempferia galanga
TTTTGGTCATTTTCAAACTTAGGTACACGTTTAGAGTATTTCATAAACTAATATACTGGGTTCAGTAAAAACCCGAATTTCATAAACTAAAATTTTTAAATAAAATTTAATTGGTTTTAATTAAATTATAATATTATTTTATTAATATTTGATCCTTCTAAACCCCACCCCCAATTAATATTTTCAAATTTTGGCATACCGCTTGAAAGGCTTTCAAAATTTCATCCTATTATTAACTTTTAATTTATTTTTTTCTACCACGTGGAATAAAAAAGTAAGTGGTTAAGAGGTGTGAAACAATTATTTAATAAATATCTTTGGTAGGCAGGGGTGAAGTATAAAATCTCCGGAGGAATTTGAGAATTGTAAAACTGAGGGATATATTTATAAAAATAGAAATCGAGCGTGTAGATTAACTATTCCCTCATTATTTAAATTATCACTATCATATAGAGACAGTTGATTTGTTATTAACCTTTCTTTAAGTTCCATCACTTCGCTCGTTGTTGTCGCAGCGTTGTTCCCGATCTTTCTGTCGCGCCCTTTGCTAGGGCGCCGCCGCCATCAGGGAAGCAGAAGAAAGGCCAAAGGTCGAAGCTTCGCCGCTCTTCGTCAACACCCCTGCTCGCCTGATCCGATCCCGGTGTATATTTACTTTTCTCTTCTTCACCCCCGCTGTTCATATCGGTTCTTCGTCCGTTGGTTATTGTTTTTTCTGCTCCCGTTTTGGGTGCGATTTCGCTTTGCGCTACGCCTTTCCAAGGGATTGCGAAAAAGTTGGGAACTTGCGTTGAATCGCTTGCCATTTGAATTTTTTTAATCTTGTTTGAGGATTTGGGAGTGCTACGATCTTCGTACCGCTTGTCGTATGATAATAATTTTCTCGTGCGCGGCGAATATGGCAGATGGGGTACATCGGGCAACATGGAGTGGCGACGCTTCACAAGTACAAGTACAGCGGCGTGGACCACTCCCTGGTAGCGAAGTACATCTTGCAGCCCTTTTGGACCCGCTGCGTGACGTTTTTCCCTCTTTGGATGCCGTAAGTTCTCTGCTTCACCTGGTAATTGCCATTTATCTGTTACCTACCTAGTTTCCAGACAAAGTACTTAGATTATAGTTTTTTTTCTAGATTAAGCTGTAATTATAGTTCTTGTTAGTTTGTTTGGAAATTTTAACATATCTTAATTCGTTATTTTTCGTTTTAGCATGAGAATATAGTAATCTTTATAGTTAGTCAATCCACGATGATCCTTCCTTGGAGTCATTCATTCGTACTATGTTATTCAAATATTTTGTCGAACACCTTGAAAATCCTGAAACCCTTTAGCAAGAAGGACAGATGATTAAGTAAGAAAAACGAATACTAAATTATCTGGACAATTTACAATAATTATTCCTGTGTTTTGTTCTTGGATATTTTGAGTGCATCTTCCACTTTATTAGATTAGATTATATTTCTTTCTAATGCTTGTATTAGAAACAATTACGTTGCTGTAAAATGTTAACTTTGTATGAGTTTTTGAATATTAATGTGACTTATTGCTTCTATTTTATCTTTTCATATCGGGATGCCTTTCCAGACCAAACATGGTAAGAGGACAATTGACTGTACTTGATCTTTTTTTATTTTGGGATTTCAGATCCTTCCTTTCTTTCTTGCTAAAGGACTGTAACTCTGTTATATGTTCTTCAGATAACTCTTACAGGATTTTTGTTTCTAATGATATCTGCACTTCTTGGTTATGTAAGTGAAAATCACCTAATTTCCCTTTTGGTCCTCATACATTGTTTCAGTTTTGTTAATGTTTTAACTTTTAATGACTTATTTTGTTTGATAATTATTTCCATCAGAAATTTGCATCATCCAAAGAATCTGCTAACCGAACCATGACATTTTGTGAGGGGTTGAATAAATTGGTGTTAGAACTTATAATGTACAGATCATATATTTAGATTAACTTTATGAATAATTATATCAGTACACACAAAACTGGGTCATTGAAAAACATGAAGGTTATGATGCTTTCACATAGCTACTAAGGTTCCAATGCCACATACCTTGTCTGCTGTTTTTAAAATAGATAAGAGTGAGGTAGACGGTCTTCCCCCTGTTTTTAAAGAAGATGAAAAAACAGCAGTATTTCTTTATTAGTTTAAGCTTGTAGGTAGATGTTTCACAGGAGTTGATTCTTGCAACTACTATGTTTATATTACTACATAGCTTAATTATCAGTTTTCTTGTCAAATTTGTTTCACATTCTTATCATCTGTTTTTGATTACCATTATACCTGCACCCGCACCCTATGTTGATAGTTATTTGTTCATCATGTCAACTAATTATTTTATGTGTGTGAATTCTGCTTTGTCTTTGTGCTGGACACTGTAACTACTCTGGAATCTCGACTTATATCTATATCTTTTTCTGTATTCAGCATTATTTTGTTATCCTTTGTTTAATAGTTTACATGTTTGTGCTATTGTTCACAGATACCTTTGTTTAATAGTTTACATGTTTGTGCTATTGTTCACAGATATATTCACCTCGTCTTGACACTGCTCCACCAAGATGGGTGCATCTTGCCCATGGCTTACTTCTGTTTCTATATCAGGTATCTTTTTTTTAGAATTATTGAACAGTATGCATGTACGTGTCAAATTCTGCAATTCATCGTAAAATTGTGCAAGTGATATCAGTTAAGCAGCTTCTCTATGGTTACCTTATGTGCCTAATAGAAGATGAAGGCAAGGATTCTTTCTGGCATTTCTTGGTATGTCAGGCACATATTTTGCTATGTTGCTTGTGCAACAACAAAACAAAGAGTAAAAAAAGCGATAAAAATGATTCGAGTAATAAGTTAAGCATCTTTAATGTTTCTGTCATTGATGCCACCTTCATTTCCTTTAGCTACTAGTATGGTGGGCAGTTTGATCAATTGTTTGGTCAAAAAATAAGAATAATCTTTATGTACAAGTGTTGGTTACGAATTTCCATATAAGTTACTTTTCACTAGCATGTTTGAACTTTAAGAATTTCACCAAGATTGTGCATTGAAACTCTATAATTCTACCTTTTTTTTACTTTTGGGCCAAGTCGAATTGATTTATGCTTGTATTTGTTTTGTCAATATCTTCTTTCTGAAGGAATTTTGCAATTCTATGTGCTTCTAAGAGAATTGTTATTGCATCTTGTTAGTGACACTTTCATAATTACCATTACCTATTTTTACTTATGTTTTGTTTACCCATAGGATGGATTAGAGAAAAGATGGACTGCAGGAGACTCAAGATACTTTTCTCCATTTACTTGACGCAAAATTAGGGAACGAACGGATTTAAAATATGTTGATCAAGCAAATTTGGGTCAATTTTTCATCCACATGAAATCTAGGAAATGGAGTTCTTTTTCCTCCCAAGCAAAGCTCTCTGGTGAACCAACAGGAGCCAACAACAAGCTTGTGGCCTAGCTGCAAGCTTGCAAGTTAGCGAATGCGTGCTCGTGTCCCTGACCTAGCTGTGATCTCTTGGCCAGGTCACTGAGTTCCTTCCTTCCCTTTCCCATTCCGCCCCTCCTCTTTTTCCCTGTTTCTTTCCTTTTCTTTTCCATGGTGGACCTGTTTACATAGGTGCTCTCTCTCTCTCTCTCTCTCTCTCTCTCTCTCTCTCTCTCTCTCTCTCTCTCTCTCTCTCTCTCTCTCTCTGTGTGTGTGGGGTAAACAGAGCATTAAATCCAATTTTTTATGCATAATATTTTTTGAGTGAGCCTATTTTGAAGACCAATAAGCTACTCCAATTGGAAGTGGCTAATGTTCTCAATTGATTTTGTCATTGTAGGACTGGTTTGCTATTACTGTGTTGATTTGATTGTGCCTTTCATTTGATGCTTGTATGCCTACATTTATATTTTTTCGTCTTCACTTGTGTCTTATAGTATTCTTGCTTTCAACTAACTTCGTATGCTAAAATATTTTTCTGTTCCAGACTTTTGATGCTGTTGATGGTAAACAAGCTAGGCGTACCAATTCATCTAGTCCTCTCGGTGAACTTTTTGATCATGGTATTTATTCTACCAGAATGGTTAACCTGATTAATTTATGATTTGTTCTTATTCTTAATACTTTACAACTATGTGATTGCAGGATGTGATGCACTCGCATGTGCTGTATGCTCTCTCATCTTATCTTTTTTATGTTAACCTATAGTCTTTGTATTATGTTATCATTTGTGGTCTTCAATTTTTTTTTATTTTTTTCACTAGTTTGAAGCCTTGGCATTTGGGAGCACTGCTATGTGTGGCAGGTCAACTTTCTGGTTTTGGGTGATTGCAGCTATTCCATTTTACTTTGCAACATGGGAACAGTGGGTTCTTCTTCTTAGATCTTGATATTCATTCATTTGTTTTTTTATAGTTAAGATTTTCTTTTTTGGGCACTTTCTGAAGTATCCCTTTATTTTGCCATCATTTGCTTTAATCATGCCTTACATTTTGCATGGTACCTATGGTGGATTACTTAATGAAAATGATATCAATTTGATGTCATTTGATACCTAATTTGCTTGTGTTTCTTTTTCATAAGCAAGTTTGACCACGTTCGTCGGAGCGTTGGGTCTAACACTGAATCCCAAGAAGTATATTGGTTGATTATGAAACTTCATGACTATCAGTCAGTTAATGTCTCAGGTTAAAACTTGCATCATATTTTGAAATTTCCAGCTTAAAACGTTCATCATGCTGCAGTTATCTGAGACAAGAAAGTATATTTTGCAATAGTAGAATACTAGATCTAAATATATATGGGTGTTTGTTTAAAACAAAACAGATCTGCTTTGATGCTAATTAGCTATGTTTGATGATATGTTGGACCTCATTATATATGTTTGGCAAATTGGCTTTTGTCATAAATGGTTGTCTCCGTTTCAGGTGATCTTTACATGTAGCTATTGTTGGATGTGGTTTTATTGCTATTATTATGTTTGATAGCTGTTCATTTATTGATTTTTATTTTTATTTTACCAGCTTCTTTACAAATACACTCATCCTTCCTATAATTAACGGACCTACAGAAGGCCTTATGCTTATCTATGTTTGCCACTGGCTGACATTCTTTTTGGGTACGTGAACTTTGAATTCCTTTTGCACTGACAGAAAATATTAGTCTTCTGCCTTTTTCTCAGTTCATTTGTTAGCCACTTCTTTTGTGTTGGACTGATCATCTTTTTATAAAATGCTGCTGTGTTCGTTTTCCCTTGTGTACAGGAGCTGAGTGGTGGGCACAGGATTTCCGAAAGTCAATTCCTCTTTTTGGTTGGGTGCCATTTCTTCCTGGTAAAGCTGACACCATTACATTTTTAAAAGCTTTTTTTTTTTGAAGAATTTTCAGAATTTTTTTCCTTGAATTCTGGAATACCATGAGGGTCTAAGTTATTACTTATTATTTAAAATTTACTCTAGTTCTTCAAACAAAACATAGGGATAAAGGCCTCTCTGTAATTGCAATTGTTATAATCAACAATAACTGAGTGATAATTTATTTAGGAAGAATCTTACCATGTAAATTATGTGCTGGCATCTGTTAAAACATAAATCTAAACAATGAATAAAACAACATAATAAATTATTAATTTTTGCTAAGGAAACCTCTCTTGCCAAGAAAGCCATTATGGTAAGTATCTAAGCAGATTAAGTATTTGACGAAAGCCATTTTACTTGGTTCTTTCAAACATCAAACTGTTATGTGTGAGTTTCCTTAATAAAACTTTTGCTGGGAGTTTCTTTGAGAGAATTTTTTGAGAATTTCTGATAATTAAATATGGTTTTTGCTAAAAGTTTATAATACATACAACTTATACCTTGTGATATCTGAATTAAGACTTATTTTGCTACTTGCTGGTATAACCAGAGATCCCAGTGTATGTCATTGTGCTAGTTCTGATGGTTGCTTTTGCTGTGGTTCCTACTCTCAGTTCCAAGTAAGTATCCTTTTCTCATGTATTTTTTCTTGTTCTTCAACCTCGGTATTCTTAGGCTTTCACTTTGCTTACAAATATATATTCCGCCATGATACAGCAGGCTATTTTTTTAAATTCAGTAGCCTAATTGAAGCCATCTCTCTGTTTAGTGTGAGGTTCAGATACTTATTTAATTTTTTTTCTTTCTATTTCTGTGATGCACTTAAAACATATCCAGAAAGACTTGCATGGAGAAGATGCATATTTTGGTGGTTTCCTCTTTCCTTTCCGACAGAAACTATCCCATGAAGTTTCAAGAAATCAATTCAATAACTCTTTTTCTATTTAAGCAAATAGCTGCAAAATTAACTTCACATCTATTTGGCAGCATTAGCAATGTTCAGAAAGTTGTCCAAGCAAAAAAAGGAAGCATGATTTTGGCCTTAGCTATGGTAATTCATTTGGTTCTAAATATTCATGGTTGTACATCAATACTTGATGAACTTGCTTTTGGGGTTTGAATAATGTGGTTTCTTTTATTGCCAGTTATTTCCTTTTGGTGTACTCATGGCTGGAGTTCTTATCTGGTTTGAATACGTTTACTTAGTTGACTGTTTTATGACATGTAGTTTTAGTGTGTCATGATACCATTCTATTATGATCACAGGTCATATTTGTCGCCTTCCAACATTATGCGTAATTATCCTCATTTACTTGTAACTGGAACTGGATTTGCATTCGGATTTCTAGTGGTAAGAATACTAACGAATTACAGGCTTTTGAACGTATTCTGTGCAACTGTATGCATGTAACTTTTGTTTCCTAGAAGGTGATTGTTATGACATAAACATCAGTGTGATTACGACTCAACCATTATTTTTGTCATATATGCTGTAAAAAAATTTGTCATCATTTTGTGTTGTTCTTGATTTTATTCTACTTAGTAAATAATTCATTGCAAGTTTCATGAAAGCTGTGCTTCAGTTTTGTTGGCGTGGAACTTGGAAACTAATATCAATGTTTTGACAGGGAAGAATGATCCTTGCTCACCTATGCGATGAACCCAAAGGTTTAAAAACTGGAATGTGCATGGTATCTACTTATTCCACCATGCTCATTTACAGATTTTATAGATCTTGCACCTGAGCACTTGAAATGTTTACCATTGCATTCATTAACGTTTGAGGAATTTGCGGTAGTGAAAGCAGAGTATTATAAATTGTCCCATAATTATTAACTCAATCTCTCTCTTAACAGTCCCTGCTGTTTCTTCCACTTGCCATAGCGAATGCTCTCACTGCCAAACTCAATGATGGGTATGTATATGCTTTAGGACCGCTAGATTTCATAATTATGTATATGTTTTCAATTTTTTTCTTGCCTGCAGAGCTCCTCTGGTCGATGAACAAGTGGTTCTTGTTTTCTACTGTCTATTCACAGGTAACTACTGTCATTGATAAATTCATTCCTGTTAATGTAAAATATTTCTTATGACATTGCAACTTTGGTCTTTGTGTTGTTTCTTTCCTGTTGCTGGTTTAGGATTAAAAATGGCAATGTCCACCTTGAAACTATAGAGTATTTTGACTTGAGTCAATTTACCCCCTTAATCCCGCTGCCCATAGCCTTCCACACTCAACTGCTAATCGTCTTAGTTTCAATATCTCTATGAACATCATCCGATGCCATAAAAATTGTTTCATTTCTTGTATAAACAGTGTCGCTTTATTTGCACTTTGCAACATCTGTCATTCATGATATCACAAGTGCGCTCGGCATTTACTGCTTCAGGTTCGTTACGCCTCCCCTTAGATTTGTCTCTCTTCATTCACTAACACGCACCCGCCAGAGTATGTAACTATGACTTTGAACAACAGGATAACCAGGAAAGAAGCTTAAGCAATTCTATTCATGATCAACTCTCGGCAGTTTCAGACTTTCAGTTACAATCATGACACGGTCTGATTTTTTGTCAAGTTGCTTTGTTTGCTTCGTGGAGATTTTGAGCAAGTGAAGCAAGATTCGAATTGAACTAGGGTATATTACCACTGTTTATGTATGTTTCTGACAAGCCTCAGGAGCTAATCTCCTCGCCTTTGATTGAGTGGGTAAATAAACTTTTTAATTTAAAAGTATTTGAAGAACAGCTAGATGCTGATGCAGAGCAGTCATTTTAGCAACCATGGATTGGATATTGTGCAAGTAAATTATGTGGTGTAGGATTTGATGATGATTCAAATATCATAGGTTTTCGTCCAGTTTAGTGTTCAGATTTCGTTATTTTTGTCAGCCGGGCTTCCAAGTATAATTCTGTATCAGATGAAACTTTTTATATATTATTTTCTATTGAAGAGTAATTTGATATTTGTTATCTTTCTATATTTTTCCTATTTCTTAATGCTCTCGGGAGTGGTGAAATTAAAAAAAATAATTTGAATTTTTAAATTATTATTATTTAATCCCTTGCAAAAATATAATTTGGAATTCAAGACTCGTTTGAAAAAAAAAAGTAAATAGTGATAGAGTTGTAAATGAGCTTTTAGGTTGGTGGTATTTAAGTTTACTTAATAAGATAATTAAGCTAAGTCAAGTGTAAAATTAATTTGAGTTTGATGGTTCAAATTGGATTCATCATTAAGTTAGAAAATATAAATTTGTTTATTTCAAAAGTTTGTTTATTATATTATAAGAGTTTTGGTGAATATGGTTCGTTTAGTTAAATATATGTATTTAAATTTGTTGATTTATTTAATAAATTAATTTTATTTATTTATTTATTTGATTTTTTATATTGAACTAATATAAATAAATTAAATTGAATATTAAATTTGTTTGATTCATATTTATCCAAAATATTGAGGTCCAAAATGATTTTATTTTTGAAGAATTTATCACGAATAATATTTATATATTTGCGCATGATTATTGAATCAGAAGCGGTTCGATTTGGTGCGTTGTCAAACGTGTATCAATTCGATTTGCAATTACTAAGAGACAAAACGGTTCGCTGTAGTTTAAAAAAAAATTAAAATTAATTTAGTGAAACCGATGATAAAAAAAAAAATATTTTGATATAAGTTAGTAAACAATTAATGGAACAAATCAAGAGTAATAATAAAGCAGGATAATTACGTCCAGTTTACGTCTATAAACTACCTATCACATTATTAATTAATTAATTGAATGTTTCTTTTTTATCATTTGAATTTTGTTTAATTTATCAATTTTAAATTCTAAATGCACATCCGAAAATAATGGCGACAAAACAAGGCACGGAAGCCATTAATGGTCGCAAAAGCAACCAAAAGAAGAACGCCATAGAGAAAGCGAGAGAGGCGACCGCCATCCTGCGCTCCTCCGCCTCCTTCACTTGTGAGCAATCGATCTGCAGAAATCAGATAGGAATTCATCGGATTTGATCTAAGGTCACAGTCCTTTTCCTTTATCGCTTTAGCTGGATTATTATTATTTTACTATGGATCCTATTGGATGGATTTCTATCTTGCTTCGTGGTGTTGTCATGGATTTAGATTTTTTTTTTCTTTATTAGGATTAACTGCGAAAAAACCTTCTTTCGTGTTATTTTGGCATATGTTTAACCGATTTAGGGCTCTTGATGATTGGGGAATCCATCGAAGCCATGTAGGGCACTATGATTCCTGTGCTCCTTTGGAAAAAAAGAAGTTTCTCTCTCTTTCTTTTTCTCAATTGTAGAAAATGAAAAGGAGTTTGTTCGATTTTGAGAGTTCCTCAAATGGTTCTATGATTTAAGGTTTTCCATCGTGGTTAATTTATTGATGTTGCTGGTTTCAGACATTCAATCATGTTCAAGAACCAGCTTCAAGAGCTTGCGCAGAGGAGCTGCTTCAATTTGCCCTCCTATGCTTGTATAAGGGAAGGGCCGGACCATGCTCCGCGGTTCAAAGCCACTGTCAACTTTAATGGAGAAACCTTTGACAGCCCGACCTTCTGCTCCACGCTCAGACAGGCAGAGCATGCCGCCGCCGAAGTAGCTTTGAATACCCTCTCAATGAGAGGCCCTTCTAGGTCACTTGCTGCGAAAGTCCTGGTATGCATCCAATATGTCGGCTTCTCACATTGAGTATCTTAATTTAGATTACTAATTGTTACAAATAGATAGGTTTGACATCACTATAGGTTTTAAAATTTTAGTTCACATAATATCATTTACTGATCTTGCCTTCAAGATTATTCATGGCTTGATTAACTACAAGCTCAAGGTCTTTGATTATTGATCGATAACATTGTCAAAAAATTCCGCAAATGCTTTGTTTTCCATATGTTAAATTAACATCTCGACTACGCTACAAACATGCCTTTCTTTTCTTTTTTATTCTCTTGGCCAATGATATTTTCACCGCACACATCTCTCATGTTTTCTATTTGATAAGGATTATAATTCCATTGGTGGAATTTGGATTTGATAAGTATTATATATACCAGTGCTTCTAACTCTCTGCAAGTTTACTTATACATCAGTAAGATCATTATCTTTTTCCCAATTTAGCATTTTTTTTTTCTTGACAATACTATTTTGCCTCACAATGCTACTTTGCCAAGTTGAAGTTACTTCACAGGTAAGAGCAATAAAATGAAGAGCCTAGTCAAGGAAAACAAACAATTCTTAAGAGGTGCAAGTTAAAGAGGAATTTTGAGTTTGTTATAGAATTCTAATTGGGATGAAACATAATTTGTTTATCATGATGATGATGCTTCATCCACGTCAGGCACATGTATGTTCGTGAAACAGTCTACTCAAAAGACAGTTAATCAAAGAAACTTTTCACTTTCTATACTCCAGATTGCAATGATTCAAAATTTTTAATGGTCATAATAATTTGTTGCTCTTATTATCAATGATCTTCATACATAAAGTTTGATAGAATGCCAAATAGGTCTCTTTTCTCTGTCAGGATGAGACTGGAATCTACAAGAACTTGCTCCAAGAGTCAGCTCATAAAGCCGGCCTGAAGTTGCCTGTCTACACAACTGTTCGATCTGGAGCTGGTAATACACCAATTTTTACCTGCACAGTTGAGCTGGCAGGAATGAGTTTTATTGGAGATCCTGCCAAGACCAAGAAACAGGCTCAAAAGAATGCTGCTATGGCTGCCTGGTCCTCACTGAAGCACTGTGAGTAATATTTACAAGTTTGGTAAACAGAACTCAGAATCTCAACCCTTTTATTTTGGTTGATATTCGATGCGTTAGTTTTCTTGATTTGGTACGGGAAAAATTCTTTCATTTTCTTTGATACTTTACTGTTTCAGTTACTTTGGTACTTTGGTCATCTAATTTGTGTTAGGCTTATAGTAGGCCTATGCATCTAATCTTTTGCTGTATGCACATCTCGCTATTAACACACACCATCTTTTTCCCACTATCAGTTCGATGCTGTGATGCTTGTATGTATAACACCTATCGGGTGCAAATCTTTAATACTTTGTAAATGATGTTGGTGTGTACTAGAGATCTTGAGGAGCAAAATCTGCGACTCCTTTCTCTAGCAAACTACATACCTTTGGTTTTCTTGACTCGCAACCTAAAATTTTGGTGCAATTCTAAACCAAGCGCAATAATTTAGTTTCTGCATTTTCACACCCCACCTATGATGATTCTGTATATGCGCTATGCTGAGTTCCCTTGGGGTGGTGCGGTAGTTAAGGTATGAGAGGTTACCACATGAGGTCTTGGGATCAAAACTCAGTGTGTCTGAGCATACCCTTCCCTATGTCTTGACAACTTACATTAATGGCTAGTAGCCACCCGTAATTTATCTCCCCCGTGTTGACCCAGGGATGGATTGGCGCGGGCGCTGGGGGACGAGTAAATCGTCTTTTGCCACATGTTTATGTGCAATGCTGACAATCTTCAGCAACATGCTGATTTTTCTTTTGTCC
>JBBPFP010000018.1:929-15738 GCA_037974795.1 Kaempferia galanga
AGGTTAGCTAATTAAAGCAGTATTTAGTAGAGCTTCTACTATGCGCTTTTTATACTCTAGCTACAAAAAAACACTTTTGAGTGTTTGTGAATGTCAAATTCTGCTTCAACTGGCCATAACTTTTTCTCAAAAATCAGAAGCAAGAATTTGATACTTTTTCTTATTTCTGCTTTTTTGTTTATGATTTAAAATTAAAAATTTATATTTATGTTCATAATAAATTTATCATTTTACATAATTACTACCACACTTTTAACCTAATAATATTTTATATATTTATATAATTTACATTTTCAAAATTTTGTATACATATTTTTGTGTATTTATATAAATTTTATTATTTTTTATATTTATATTTTTATTAATTATATATATATTTTTAACATTTATGTTATAAAAAAATTAATTTTGATATAATATTTAAAATATTTACTAAGGATATTATTGCCACTTAACTTAAAAAATAAATATGAAAGTAATTATTTATCAAACACTTAAATTTTAACTTAAAATTTCAAATATTTCATACTTTAGCATTTCACGAACTTCAAAATAATATCCCCTCCCAACACTGTGTAAATATTTAAAGCTCAAATATAAATATTAGATTATTTTCTCTTATTTATAATTTAATTATTCAAATGTGTAGATTTGATGTTCAAAGTTTAAAACCTAAATAAGAATACTAAAATTGAGATTTAGTTATTTTTAGTCAACTTGTTTTTGATATTTACTTTGCCATATAGAATAGTTTAGGCAAATACATATTATATAAAATTAAACAAAATTTATGCAATAATTCTTGAACATAGTGTAAGAGCTTCTATTTTGGAATGCATAGTGGCGATTCATATGCAAGTTGGCTTGGTTAGAGAGGAAGAATAATCATAAGGCGCTTACAAATTAAAATTATTAAGAGAAAGATAAATTAAATTCATAATTTTCATATGTAATAAATATAGGATAAAATTTATTTTTTATATTACTTGTTAACTAAATTTCAAATAAATGAAAAGAATAGAGTAATTGTTTTTTTATCTATAAACGAATTAGAGCTTACAGATTACAATTAAGTGGCAATAAAAGGTAAAGTTGTAATCATAATATTTTGAATGCTCTTACAATAAATTATGAGGACTTATTTAAACTTAACTCAGCCGTCTTATTCAAGTATCAATTCGGCTATACATATAGTAGGCTTTCAATAAGAGAAAAAGATGACATCGTTTATCCGAAACAATCCAATTTTATTGATTTTATAATAAAATATAGATAGATAAATTTCATTCTAATATAGTAGGCTTTGTATTAAAATATTTTATATCTATTAAAAATTAATCCTAAAATTTAGTGAACTCAATGTAAACGGCAGCTACATAAGGCTTACAATTACCATTCGAACATTCTTAGAATATTTAAATTTAGTGATGAAGATTTTAAAAAAATTTGAATAATATATTTTTTTTTATTTAAAATTTGTACTGATTGAGCTTGGCCATGTTATTGGTGCTTAGAATATAGCGAGTTATAGATGCGTAGAATTGAGCCAATCGAATCCCGAAAAAGATTAATTTAATGGGTAACTTCAGTTTCATCTCAACACAATTGGCCGCGTTATTGGTCAATTACAAAGAGGGTATCTCTGTGGGTAATTTTTGTTCGAGTGTCTTGGACGCACCGATCCGTAACGTTAAACCCTTATTGGAAGTTCCATTGGCCGCCTCTTCGTCATCTTGAATTCAAATCTCTCTCTCTCTCGGTCTTTCGCCGCCTTCGCTTCGCCATGGGTGGATCTCACAGCCGCGAGGGCTTGGAGCTTTCCGAATCCGAGGAAGAAGAAGGCGTAGAGGGAGGAGAGGAACGAGAAGTGGATGAAGAAGGTGGAGGAGAACAAATTGATCGAAGCCGCCGCGTGCATCGATCCGGTGAAACCCTAGCCCCCTCCGCCTCCCTTGAGGAGGTAGATCGGAAGCTTCAATCTCTGAAGCTCAAGTACTCGAAGCCTATCTCTTGTTCTCCCTCCTACAACCCAAGCTCCAATAATGGCGTCAAGTTGTTCCTCCATATTGGCGGCCACTCCCCGGCCGCCCGTTGGGTCGTCTCTGACAAACTCACATCCTATGCGTTCTTCCGTCCTTCGGAGTCCGGAGACTCCGATGGGGACGAGGAGGTCCCGTCCTCGTCGCCTTGGTTCTTGTGGATCGGCACAAAGGTCCGTGCTAGGGTTGGCCCGGAGCTCCAGCTTAAGACTTTTCACGACCAGCGTCGAGTAGATTTTGTCGCTGATGGGGTGTGGGCCATTAAGTTCTTCACCCCCGAAGCGTACCGGGGTTTCCAGGAACAGTACCAAAGTTGCCTCTTTGAGAACACCTATGGCTTCGAGGCGAACGAGCAGAACAAGGTGAAGGTGTTTGGCAAGGATTTCATGGCGTGGGCGCAGCCGGAGGTGGAAGAGGGCAGTATTTGGGCGGATGCTGAGGAAAGCTTTGAGAAGAGTCCAGGATTGGCCACCCCGAGCAGGGTACACGGGGACCTGATGAACGAGTTTGAGGAGGAGGCAGATGAAGGTGGCATACAGAGCCTTGCTCTGGGAGCGCTTGACAATAGTTTCTTGGTGGGTAATTCTGGAATACAGGTTCTAAGGAACTTTAGCCATGGGGTTCATGGGAAGGGCGTTTCAGTGAAGATTTCTGGGAATGGAACCCAAAGGGACAGGTATTCGACTCCAAAGAAGGCACTTTTGATGAGGGCAGAAACCAATATGTTGTTGATGAGCCCAGCACAAGCTGGGAAACCCCATGCATCCGGGGTTCATCAACTGGACATTGAGACTGGAAAGATAGTTTCCGAGTGGAAGTTTGAGAAGGATGGAATTGATATTACCATGCGAGATATCACAAATGACTCCAAGGGTGCTCAATTGGACCCATCTGAGTCAACCTTCTTGGGCCTAGATGACAATCGTCTTTGCCGTTGGGATATGAGAGACCGCAGAGGGGTAGTTCAGAACCTTGCAAATGCAATGGAATCCCCAGTGTTGGATTGGACACAAGGTCACCAGTTCTCTAGGGGTACAAATTTCCAATGTTTTGCTTCCACAGGTGATGGTTCAATTGTTGTTGGATCTCTCGATGGGAAGATACGTCTCTATTCAAAAAGTTCTATGAGGATGGCAAAGACGGCATTCCCCGGTCTTGGATCACCAATTATTCATGTTGATGTCACTTTTGATGGAAAATGGATTTTGGGGACGACAGACACATATTTAATCCTCATAAGCACAGTCTTCAAGGACAAAGATGGAAAGGAGAAGACTGGTTTTAGTGGGAGAATGGGGCAACGAATTGCTGCTCCAAGGTTACTGAAGCTTACTCCATTGGACTCACATCTTGCAGGCTCCAACAATAAGTTCCACAAGGGTCAATTTTCATGGGTATGGCACGAATCCTCGTACTTTACTCTGATGTTATAATTTATAACGACCGTTTTCATTCCCTTCTAAATTTTAATTGACTTTAGATATATTTCATGTATATTGGATCTGTGTTTCTTTTTTTTTTCTGTCTTTTCTGCTAATTGAAATCATTCGTGCTTGCTCGAGTTTTTCTTTTCTTTTTCCTTTTTATTTGGTTGATTAGAGCTTCTGTAGTAGTTCAACTTCTGAAAGCCTTCCTTCAAAGTTAATTTTGTTATGTTTCTAAATCTCAGATGTATCTGTCACCAAGAATGTCGAGTAGATTTTCTAATCTGTAGAAAGTGAAATTACTTGAACCTGCTCTTTGGATTGTCTGTTATATTCAAATTGTGCTTTGTTCCTTCTTCAATTAAACAAATTTCAGTAGTTTTAACTGAACTAAGAGGCTTCATTTGTGCACCTGTATGTGATGTTCTGTCACAATTTTAAGTTTGATGATATGGAAGCCCATAATGTATGTGCTAAATTGGTAATTCTTTTGCATAAATTTAACTATTTGTCTCTGCTCTGGTGATCTTCAATAGCTAATTAGTTAAGTTTGGAAACAAAATACCATTGTTCTGCAATGGTCTTCACCAAGGGAGAAGATCTGCTAATATTTGATCAACTATTTTGTCAGATTTTTTTTTTTTTTTTTTTGACAGAACAGGCAATTAATTATTCCTTGTCTTTGTGTTTTTGTTAGTCGACCCTATCTAATGGGATAAGGCTTGATTGTTATTGTCGTTGCCTTTGTGTCTTTGTCATCTAAGCCCAAATCTTCCTATTCTTGAGAACTTTTGCTCGACTTTCAATCTCGGCCATTTTTTGAAATTTTGATGCATGCTAATGTTTTTAAAATTGAGATTCTTGTGGCAATATCTTGAATTTATGAGGTTGATCAATATCTGCATTCTAACTGAAGCAATCTTTGAACTAAATCATCAATGGGACTATTATCATTACTTTATCACCATCCTGTCTTCTCGATTGCAAATGTGTTTGTTAACATGGATTATGTAAATTAACTTGTCTGATATGTGTGTGTGTCCCCCTCGATGTGTAAAAGAAACTGACAAGCATGAAGAAATGTGCCTACTGTTAAATCAGCTTATCTGTTTCCATACTTTGGTAAATATAGACCTTTTGTTTGACATTCTTGATTCTTTTTAATATCTAGAGACGGAAAAACCTCTGAATGGTCGGGAAATTTTTTTGAAACTTTATAGTTGTCCAAGAGCTTTGTGATTTGCTACGAAATTATTTAGAACATCTCTAGTAGTTTGGCAATTTTGTTTAGTGGAAAATAAAAACAAGCCGATACTAGTTGTAGTTTAAGTTTCATTATAATTACCAAACAGTAGGCTGTATTAGATTGTTCGCCTTGCTAATTACACACTTTGGGTTTTTTTCCGTGTTCAATGCTCTTCCATTTGTAGTTTCAAAATGTCAATCTCATCTCACTTTCAGGTGACTGAGCACGGTAAACAGGAGAGGCATCTAGTTGCAACCGTGGGCAAATTTGGCGTTGTCTGGAATTTTCAGCTAGTCAAGGATAGCAACCACGAATGCTACAAGAACCAGCAAGGATTGAAGACCTGTTATTGCTACAAGATCGTCCCTAAAGAGGAATCCATTGTCGACAGCCGCTTCATGCACGAGAAATTCGCCGTCAGTGACTCCCCAGAAGCGCCTCTAGTTGTTGCTACCCCAATGAAAGTAAGCTCTTTCAGTATCTCGGCTAGAAGTAGGCGCTGATTGCTTGCCACGGTTGGAAATGAACTAGTGTGGATTTTTTTCCACTGTTTTGGATATTTCATTTAATGTTGTTTTTCCACTGTATTTCTGATTACTCTCATTTGGTTCTGACCTTCAGCTATGTAGACTTAATTACCTTCGTATGATCTCGTGAATTCTGGCTGTTTCTTTGATAATAATAATTAAAACGATTGAGGTTTTGACTTAATAGTTTCAATTATTTCGCTAGTATGACATTATTTGATTTAGATGGCCATCCAGAATGAGTCTTATCAGATTGAAGTTTCTCACTTTGATAAGTCGGTCAGACACCTTTTACTTTTAGGTGAAAATTAACAACCAGAATCTGCCTACAGTTGAATAAATCTGTAACTGAAATGCTAATTGTACATGAAGAAAGTCATCAACACTGTTCATGATTCACAGACAATCAAGACAGCTTTAACAACCAAAATCAGACTGACTACAGTAACTGAAACGCTCATTGTACCAGAATAATAGGCCTACATTGTTCATAATTTGTAGACAACAAAAATAATTATGATAAATTCTGACAGCTAAAACTTATCAAACAAAATGAAATATGTATTTTAAATATAAAAATCTGATAATTTTAGAATCTAAATTTTACATCAAAGGAGCAGCTCAGAAGGGATAGCAACAGATGGAGAAGAGATGTAGGGCAATAGAAGGGGAAAATGAGAAATCAAGAGATAAAATTAATTTTTTGATGAAAAAGTCTTGCAAGGTCAAGAAAAAATTAATATAAAATTAAAATAAAATAAAAAAAGAAAAAGAAAGATAGCTCAGCAAAGATAGCACCAAAATCAAAAATCAATCCTATCAACTCCATCCATTTTTCTTTTCTTATAAGAACAGAAACAAGAAGCCACCACCTCCAATGAAACTCTCCCTGAGCAAACCGTCTTTCTTTCCCTGTAACACCAGAGACAAGGAGCCCCCTCCAATGAGAGGTCCATTGCAGAGGTCGAAGAGAAGCTGCAAGGGAAAGTGAAAGCAAAAGCAACAGAGCAGCAGTAGTGTAGCAAACAGAGGAATCAGGGGATCCTTATATAGGAAACCACCAAGGTGTGACCAAGAGGATTAAATGTGATGAGGTAGGAGAATTATATCCTAAGATTTCCATTTTTGTGAAAAAAAAATACGATTAAAAACCCTATACATATCACAAACAAAAAATGAAGTCAAACATGATACAAACGAGCAACCAAAAGTTAAAACTTCCCTGTGTGTGGAGGAAGTAGTAGTACCAGGCAACTATGTGGAACCTCCCTCTGTTTTACTTCCACACCACTCAGAGAACAGTAATATCACATCGATCTCTTGGCAGCTGCCTCACGCAACATCGTGACGCTGAGGCCAGGCCAGGGGAAAGAGCTGCCATTTCTTTTGGACGGACTGAGTTTTACTGGAAACTTACTTACAGGGGCAGGAGTTCATAAATGGGTCAAGGTGAAGGGTAAAATTGGTGCATGGCCCATGACCGGTGGCCCTATGCATGCACACCGGGTCAGACACGTAACATGAAAACTTAGCCTCAGTAAATTGCTGCCAAGTCGCACCAGTAGTAGCACAGTGGAACACCTATTTCCATCACAGTGGTTACGTTACATGCACGATGGCCTTTTAGGGTTACTGTCCTAGAGCTGCCTAGATGTAATGATTCAAGACAGAGAATCCCTGCACTGCATCATCATATCTTCTTCATGTTACCACGTTAATGATAATAATTTTTCATGTTTCTGACAAGTGACCACACGAGATAAAGTTATTTAAGGTGATGGATACTGGAGCTGGAGGTGCAAGTTCTACCGGGGAGCTGCACTCAATGTGTTCATCACTTTAATCTTATTTAGTGGATGGAACGTGTCATCTATAAAGTTGAAATAGTTGTTAGCTCCACTACAAACAAATTGCTTTAGGTTTTGTTTTTTTCTTTAATCTTTTTTGATGAGAGACAGCACTGCATTCCACCATTTTCTGCTCTATCATTCTTCTTTTTGAGGATATAAATGGAGTATCTCAATGTTTGTTGAATTGTAAAAGAAGTAAGCAATTGGTGATAGATCCATGGCTCGTTTGGAGCTTCAATTCTGGGCTACTCTCTTCCTTGCTTTCTTTGTGGTCTCGGTGGTCGAGAGCCGGGTTACAAGGATGGACCTTGGAGTGGGCACGGGTGTCGGGCTGGGAGCCGGCACAGGGATCGGACTCGGGTCGGATGGTAGCACCGGGGTGTCCGTCTCTGGTTCGGGCTCAGGGTCAGGATCTGAGTCTGGCTTCGGGCAGTCGAGATCGGAATCTCGGTCCGAGTCGCGTTCAGTTTCAGTCACCTTGCCCGGTCTGTTAGGCTCCGGGCCAAGCGCATCGGGATCGGGATCAGGATCAGGTGCAGGCTCAGGCGCTGGTTCAAGCTCTGATTCGAAGCTTGCCCGTGGATCCACGAAGGAAGGGGGGCAGTGAATTGTCATCTCTGTTAGTATGTATAAATAAATAAATAAATAAATAAAGGATGAGATAACACTGCTTGATTTCATAAAAAAAAAAAATCTTTCATGGCATATCTGAAAATGCAAAAGAAAAATTCCTTTGTTAAACAATTAGTATGAAGTATTCTATATTCCAAAGTAGGAGTTAGATTCTCCTCGTGAAGAATAACATCTACTAGTGCAAATACATGAAGATAGATTCCTTGTAGTGTATCTAATTTTGCTCAAATTAAATCTCAAGATACGATCCTTCGCATTCTTTGAAATGTAGAGGATAAGCTTCTATTAGTTGGGCAAGTGAGATCCTTTAAGAAGAAGAATCTCATAGTGATCATATTCGATATTTGGCTCTCTAAATGGACAGGATTCTCATTTAATTAATTGCGAGGGTTGAGGCGCTCTAAAATAAACGATTTATAATTATTCATATAAAGAGAATTATTTTTTAAAAAAATATTGGAATGTCAAATCTAATGGCTAATGTAATTTATTGCCCATTTGCATCTATGAAAGGGGCACATCACGCAAGACGTGGTACCTAATAAAGATTTGAAATATCTAATTGACATGAAATATAAAGATAAATTCACATGTCTATTATTTTATTTTATTTTATTTAAATGGGCATGAAATATAACTTAAATATTCTTTTGATATTTTCTTTTATTCTAATTAGAATCACGGTGGCCAAGTTGTGAGATATGTACAAGAAAAGTCATTCCACACTAAAGTTGGCAATCGTGATGATTCTTAAAAAAAAAAGGGATGAATCATGCGAATGAATTGGAAGTGATGCGCAAGTAGCCCTTTATGCCACCAAATTGTGAAGGGACCATAACTCACAGTGGAATAATTAACTAATTATTGCCCCAGCGCAGTGTAAGTGATAAGGTAATAGTGAAACCAATAAGAACATGTGAGGTCAATTTTTAATGAGGACATTTATCCGGTGTGAATAATTACAAAAAGTTTGGCTGTGAATGTTGGATCACTTGGCGTTTTTCAAATTGGTGGATAGAAAAGTTTTATTGGATCAACCGCAAAACCAGTTATAGGGCCGGCACAAAGGGCCCACCTTTGACGGCTATGAGCCACAGCATTGCAAAAAAAAAAAAAAGATTACACTCTTTCTCCTCTATTTCTTGCATACAATCTCTTTACTGCATACAGTGTGACGCTGTTTTAAAAAAAAATAACGTTGTACGGAATTATTCTTCAAATAACACCGTAGAGCTGTTTTTAGAAAAATAGCTCCCTCATGGAGTTGTTTTCTGAACAACAGCTCCCTCGTGGAGCAATTTTTTCGTGGGGCTATTTTTCTGAAAAATAGCTCCATTGTTGAGCTATTTTTGGAGGGAAAAAAGCTCTCTCGTGGAGCTATATATATTTGGAAAATAGCTCCCTCGTAGAGCTATTTTTCAGAAAACAGCTCCATGAGTGAGCTGTTTTTCTCCCCGTGGAGCCGTTTTTCACAAGGGAGTTGTTCTTATAAAGAACAGCTCCACGTAGCGCTGTTTTTTTCAAAACAACATCGCACTGTAGGTAGGAGAAAAATTGCATGCAAGCAATAGAGCAAAGAGGGTTTTAAAAAAAAAATTCAATTCTACATTCGAATGTCACATTGGATGTCTCTCACAATCGTGCATATAAATGTGTAGCCGTAGGCTAAAATATCTCTCTCTATATATATACACATACATACAAAATAATTTAGTTCTCTTGGAGCGGTGCGATAATTAAGGTACGAGAGATTGTCGCATGAGGTATTGAGGCGGAAACTTGGCACGTTCGAGCATATACTTCTCTCATATATTAACCATTTACACTAATAGCTAATAGTCATCCGGATTAATGAGGTGATGGGGCGATTGAATTACCTTTTTTGCCACGTATACCAAAATAGTTCGTATTAAAAAAATTAATTAATTAAAAGATCTAAAATATAAATTCTAAAATATTATAATTTTTTTATAAAAATATCTAAAAAAATATGCACGGAGTAGTCAAGCCGACCTTTTCTTCATCTCACCCGTCTTTTCCTATTTATATTTTTCTAAACTTTAAAATCCCTAAATATAAATTTAATTTATGTGTTGGGTTAATAAATTATTTTTATAATATCTATTTTACTAATTTTTATACGAATATAAAATATTTATATTTTTTCACAAGACCCTTCAATATTTAGAGCTAGCCCTGATCAGCCATTTGCCTTCATAATTAGTTGAAGAATTGAATATCTTAATTACCAAAAAAAAATAAAAATGTTATATAGGTTATTTGATATATAAAGTGGAAATATGAATCATTTATCAATAATTACATGATTATTCAACAAGTTAAATACTTAATAAGAGAGTGCAAAAATTCTATTTGGCCATCTCTAAGATTTTTTTTTTAAATACTATCCCAAATAGTATGTTTGCATAAATAGTAGTGGGCCAAATTGAATTGTATGCGTCGAATTCCATAGATAGTTGTATGCATAAATTCTCTAATTGAAGATGGGTGGTTTTGGTCATGTGAAATGAGACTTTTTAAAATTAATTTATTATTTTTTCTTTTCCTTTGTTCCCTGGATATTAGATAATTCTATTTATTTTTAATTTGAAATTTTCTTTAGTTTATCACTATTTTATTTTTGGAAATTATAATAAATTAGAATTCTCTATGAATTTTATATTCAAAAATAATTTAGGATCGATTTTAAGCAAAATTAAGAACTACAGCGGTTGCGGATTTTCCCTCTATGCCGGGAGAAAGATTCCGCGAGGAGAGAGGACACAGTCTATCCATTGGCCCACTGATTTTCGGTGACGTCATCATAATGACGAGTTTCTATTGGTTGGTAAGAAGTCTAATATACATTCAAAAACAGCGCAACAGATTTCGAAGAAGTGTTCCGTCGACCACGTCGCATTTGCCTATAAATAGAACCGCTCTCCTCTCCCAATCCCTCGCCGCTTCCTTCTCTCGACTCCTCTTCGCCATCACGCGTTAGGGTTTCCCTGGATCATTCTGAGTTGCTCGGATCGGTGGCTTCTCATCGCCGTTGGCGCAACGGGTCGCCCTTCGATTGTAAGTAGTACTATTCTTCTAGTTTTGATTGTTGTCGCGTCGCTGGGCGATTTCTCTTCCTTATGGGGCTGTGGATCCGCATCTTCTAGGCAGGTTGTAGTGTTCAATGTCGTAATGTATCAAACTTGAGATAAAATTGTTCAAATGTTGTAAATTTGAATGGTTTCGATTCGTTGGATATATTTTTGTTCTTCTTCTTACAAGTTTTCCACCCAGCGAAATCCCATAGAAGCATGAAACACGATTTTTTAAGTGCACTCTTTCTTGTATTAGTTCTTGTTGAATTTGAAGTATTATGTAGTTTCTTCGCTGGTCTTGGAGGATTGTGGTAATTCTTAACTATTAGCTTAATGTAATTTTTACCTCCTTTTTTTTCTTGGTTTTCAGAAGAACGTGGTGTCCATTTCGCACTTTTTTTCAAGGCTTGATTGACCTGTTCTGCAATTTTTTACAGCGAGCTTTAATGTTTTAATGGAATCCAAAGGCCAGAAAAAGAAATCCAGTAGTAGTAGATCATTGCACTACGAAATTCGCCTCGGCTACATCATTGAGGACGTTCGACCATTCGGCGGAATCAAGAAGTTCCAATCTGCGGCCTACTCCAGCGTAAGAATCAAAACCACAACTAAATATGTTTGTTTTTGTTATATATATATTGGTTATCTTGGCTCGATTTAGTTCTTATATTAATTGTGGTTTTCCAATTGTTGGATGATTTTACAGTGCGCCAGGAAGCCATCTTGAGATTTATACAAACGCCTCCTCACTAGTGTAGAATTTCCCAAACATTCCACTGGATTCTTCAATCTCAGGCTAGCTGTTTTCCAAAAATCCAACTTTTTTTTTCACGCACTTTTTGGTCTCCAATTGTCTATCATCTTCGCTCAAATTTTCCATTGCTTGATTCATTAATGGCGATATCGCTGGTTGATTCTCCTAATCCTTCTGTTGCCTGGCCGATTGGATTCGAGGGCTACGAGAAGCGGCTTGAAATCACCTTCTCAGGGGAATCCATCCATTTGGACCCCCAGGGCTGGGGACTGCGAACCCTTTCCCGGGCACAAATTGATTCCATCCTAGATTTGGCTCATTGCACCATTGTTTCTCAGCTCTCTAACAAGGAATTCGATTCCTATGTCCTCTCTGAATCGAGTTTGTTTGTATATCCGTACAAGATAATCCTCAAGACATGTGGAACCACAAAACTCCTCCTGTCCATTCCTAGAATCTTGGCACTTGCAGAGGAGCTCTCGCTATCTGTCCTATCGGCAAAGTATTCCCGTGGCACCTTCAACTTTCCCAATGAGCAGCCGTCTCCCCACCGGAGCTTCTCTGAGGAAGTAGCTGTTCTCGACCAATTCTTCGGAGTCCTGAAATCAGGTGGTAAAGCATCTGTTATCAGTGATTCTGCCAATTCAACCCGCCAATGGCATGTATACTACGCCACAGAGAAACCTGAGCTCCCCATGGTCACCCTCGAAATGTGCATGACTGGATTGAACACAGAGCAAGCATCAGTCTTCTACAAGAATTCACAGAAAAAAGAAGGTCAGGCCTCTTCTTCCAAGGATATGACAAACTGCTCAGGGATTTCCGATATCATCCCCGAGATGGAGATATGTGACTTCGACTTCGACCCCTGTGGGTACTCAATGAATGGAATTCATGGTTCGGCACTATCTACGATCCATGTGACACCGGAAGAAGGTTTTAGCTATGCTAGTTATGAAGCAATGGGTTTCAATCCGATCTCCTTGGCTTATCAGGACCTGGTCGAGAGGGTTCTTAGGTGCTTTGGTCCTTCTGAATTCTCACTCGCAGTGACCATCTTTGGGGGACGAAGACTGGCAGGCACTTGGGGGCGGAAATTAAACCTCGACACTTACAGGTGCAACGGTATGGTGGAGCAAGGTCTACCAGACGGTGGTCTATTGATCTATCAGACATTTTCTACCTCTGCTACTGTAATGTCACCAATATCCACCCTCAGTTGTTACTGGGCATGCGAAGCCGGCAGAACAGAGAAAGCTAATGTTAAAGGCTCATGGTCAGAAAGCGAGGATGGCGACGATGAAGTGGAGGCATAAGAAGAGAGTTGAAGAAAGCAGCGTGCCGTAATTCTATCTTTGTCGTGTTAGATCTCTGCTCTAGGTGGTCTGCTGTACATGTCTACCACAATGAGCATTAGAAACTAAGAATCCATGTGTTCGGGCATTGTTTTGGCAATCCATATAGTTACATTTTATCGATTGTGTTAAGACTACAATTTAACGACGACGATGATATGTGTATACGCACAAGAGAGGAGAAAACATGGTAAGACTAGGCGAGACACGATGGAGTCACAAATGAGCTGAGTTTTTCTCTTTTGTTCAACAATTTCAGAGGCCAATGCGAATTTTTCTCCACTAATAGAACTTTGAGTACGAGTTTTTAGATACAATAGAAATCATAAATAGCTCTGCCTTCTGACATCTCCCAAATCAAGCACTCTCTTCTGTTTACTCTGTTTTGCTTTGCGCAGTGAGGCGAGGAAAGAGTGGTGGAGATTGGAACACCGTGAGGGACTCTGTTTCCTTGCTCTGTTGGTCCCCCGCCCACATGGGAGCTGCTGCTGCTCTGTTGGGTCCTTCTTGCTCTGCTCCGTCTGCTGCGTCTCCTTTTTCTCGCTGTATCTTTTCTCTCTTTCCTCCATTCTGTTTGCTTTGAATGGTGTTTCACTCGTCAAAATTCAAATAATTACTGGACTTGTAGAGATTAAAATCATTCATTAATTGTAAATGTTTTGGAGAAGACTAATGAACTTTCATTGTGAGACCTATAAATTTGATAACGCAAATCACTGCTCCCCTCCCTCAAGCTCTTCGTCTCCGCTTCATCTCTTGATGGAGAAGGCGGCAACTGAGACTTCGGAGGAGGAGGATGAAAGGTAGTGTTGCCGTGGCGAGCGTGGAAGGGCAAGCTGAAGACGAGGAAACCGAGATCAGCAGAACGAGGCCGCACGGACGCTGTGATGGAGAAGACGGCGACGGCAGAGGAGGAGCAAGTGTTGCCGGCTGATTCGATTCGTCCAAGGCAGGAGGTCGCACAGGTGCTGTGATGTTGGCGTAGGCGGCTCAATCACTACTTGTTCTTAGTCGTCTTCTCTTCTTCTTCTTCACCATGTTTTCCCAAGTATGATTTAGACAATGATAAGTTGATATGTAATAGAGATATATATAACTAACTATAATGATAATGAAAGCGATCGTTGATTATAATAATAATCAGAATGACAAAGCCAAGACGAGTAAACACTTGAAAGAATTGTCTTTAAACTTTATGAGTGTACGAACAAAATTAAAACTTAAAGATATACATTTATTATTTCTGAATTCAAAATATTCCAACAACTTGTTCGATTGTTGTAGTCGCAGATACAATGCACGATGCTCTTAATTCTTCAATGCAAACCAAATTTATAAAATACAAAAATCAAAAACAAGCTATTCATAATGAATTTAATTTTATTATCTTCGTCCAACAACAATGCAATCAAACATTATCCCGCTGTTAAACTTTAAACTTTAATTTTATTATGTGATATGGTTAATTCTTATCTCGTGCTATAACATTTTTTGGTATGATAACATATTTACTAGTTATTTTCTTCATCTACATAAAGATGGAGAATTTTACAAGACCATGCTTCTAATTTAATTGCATTAGATTAGTTAAAAGATCTTGTTTCTTTTTTAAATAATTATAGAGAAAATGGATTCATATCTACTTGTGATTTCCACTAAGAGATTGCAAATGAAATGAATATAGAATCAAAATTTTATAAAAAATTTATAATTAGAAAAAATAAACAATTTGACGAGAATAAAAATAATGAGATGAAACTTTCACCTGATAAATCTTTTAAAATTAATTACTTTAATTATATTATTGATCATGCTATTTCTTCACTTCAAACTAGGTTTGAACAATTTAAAATATATGAAGATAATTTTAATTTTTTATATGACAT
>JBBPFP010000019.1:26161-45290 GCA_037974795.1 Kaempferia galanga
GTTGGATTAGATCAGGAATGCATATATTAATCCCTCATAATCTGATCCAACGGTCTATATTTCATGGACCAGAAGTGGTCCACAAAATGTGAATCAGAGGATCCCTGCTTCAGTTATAATGGCTCTGTCCAACTAGGCAGCTCTGTCCAACCAGGAAGTGACATGGTCGTGTAAGACAGCAGCTGCCTTGTGAGGTGGAGACGGTGGCATCAATGATCAAATGGGCGATGGCGCGGAGCTGATGAAGAGCCACGATGAGATAAGACGTGCCCACGAAGAGTTGGTCATCATCGTCGGCTTAGATCGACTGGTCAGAAGAGCAATCTGACATACATCTGATCTTCCAAAGGACTCGGTCGCGGCTAGACCAAAGAATCAATCCATCCCTGACGGATCAATTGATTTTCATTCTCCTCTTTCAGTCCTTTCCTACTGTGTTTGCACGCCCAAGTAAACAAGCCATACACTAGACGAAGCCTTATTTGGCGCACCGATTGATTATTGTGAGTGCATGTCTTATTCTATTATAAACGAGACAAGGGTAATTCCTTTCTCTGAAATTGCCAGACCATCCGCACTTGGTTCAGCCTGACTTGAACCGAAGTAAGTTTGGTCTCAGTCCGCATCTAACTCGGACCAGGTCGAATACTGGTTCGGCGGTTCCTCATCCGGCACGCCAAATCTAGCCTCGCATTCCTTATCTAATCCTCCGCCGTCCATCACCCCACGTTTGCGATATTGTCCGTCCGATTGTACGACGGTGTCCGTTCCGTTCCGTCATCACGGCGGCTATTTAACGCGGCTTTTACATGGAAGGGTTAAGGTAACGCCGTCATAGTTCCGCTACTGCTGGCGACGCTTTACGACGAAATCGGGAAGGCGTCGAGGGCGGAGAAGATTCTTCGAGGGCTTTCTTGGGATCGAATCGAAGAGGAGGATTTGGGGGGCGGAAGTGGGAGTAAGGGCGATGGCCATGAGAGATCTTATCGCCGGAGGGGCGGCGTGTGCCGTCCCCGGCAGCGCCTCTTCTTCGAATCCCTTTGGCGCCCTCGCCAACGCGATCCTTGGATCATCGTCCAAGACCCAGGTAGCCCTTCTTTCGTCCTCTAACCTGGGAATTGTGATTTAATTTATATACTCCTCTTTGGTATTCTGATTGGAGTCGAAGGCTTGATGCGACTTACCTTTTTCGTCGGACTTGTCGGCTGGTATATTATAGTTTGTAATATTGAAAATGGTTTAATTAATGAAAAAGTTGCTCACTTTTTTGACCCCAAGTTGTTCTTGAGATTGATGTAGGGTTAGTAACCGCATGTTTATGTCTAATAAAATTTTCAAATCATATAATACGACCTGAATCTGGTTTTCTTCAGATTTTTTATTTTTTTTAAATCCCGTCGCACACATGACTGAGCTTAGTTCTTCATTCTAGCTCTTGTTGTCTGTATGACAACAACACAAATCTGATATCTTTTGCTTTTGATTCTTCTTTTATTTATGTACAGAGTGATTAATTTTGTTCTAAACCTTGGTATGATTATTTGTTACGGTAGAAAATCAAGTTGTTGGGCACAAGCATTTTTTTTTTTTTTTGAATTTATCATGGTCTTATATGGCATGAAACTTTCAAGAGATTACCTAACTTGTATAAGTACATCTGCTGGGGATCAAAATGGTTTAAGTATCTGTTTCATTCATTTCTGTAGAATGAAGTGTCAATTAGATTAGTCATACAGATTCATCTCGAACACTGGAGAATGTTGTCATGTATAAAATCTGTAGTTAAATCTCTTTGAATAAAATATCTCTATGTATGGACAGTAATAAGTTGTTAAGCGTATTTATAAAACTTGGATTTCACCTACTAGTCTCACTGAAACAGGAATCAGAACACTGTTTGATCCAGTTCATTTCACAAATTAGAAATGAAAAAAAAAACTCATGATGATCATTTTTTCTACATTCCTCTAGAAGATGTTTAAAGATCAAAAATCATGAACTTTATTTTTAGCTGTGCTTCGAACGTGTTCAGATAGACTACATAATCTCTATCTTCTCTTTCTTAATATGAACTTCAAATCCTCCTAACTCTTAAATTAAGGTTCATCACTGGTTGTGAAGAGACAAAATTAGTAGTTCACTCGGAATTCTCCAAGTACGGTTTGATAACAAGTTGCATTATATAATTATGCTTTATTAGCAGTATTCTAATCAAATATTTGACTATGCCACTGTCTTACCTGATCCCACAAACATATACTTCATAGGAGTTAAAGGGATTACCAGGAACTGCTATCAGTGTGCCCGGTTCTTCTCCAGACTTTAGATCTGAAGCTCCTTTGTCCACTATACCAGGTTTAGAAAATGAGGGTCAACAGCAACTACATGGGCAGGTAAATTCCTCATTTTTGCGTTTTGCATGTTTGCCATCTTCTGGTGCGTCACTAATTCTACTTATCTTCAATCACAGAGCTCTGAGTTTCTCAATAATTTTCGCTCCGCCAATGATGGGGTTCTTGCGGATGTTTGGAAGGAAATTCGGCAACCTCCTCTTCACACGCGGATCAGCGAAATTGAACCTCGGTTTCAGGAATTTGAACAAATATATGACCGTGGGCTTCCTCCTGTTTGGGATGGTGTGTTTCACATCTTTATATCATAATACTCATACAATGAGCATATTTGATTGAGTTTTTACACTTAATTCATTCCAATTTATTTGCACTAGTTGAATTGTTTTTATTAGTTCCCCTTTCGGTCATAATTCTTGAAGTAAAGTTTACAATATCTTCACATCAAAATGCTAGCAAGTGAAGTTGTTTTATGCATGCACTACAGTTCAGATGCCAAACTATTTGGACACAATTCTCCAAAGTACATTGTTTTTCCAGAGTTTTGCCCCCCTATATTCTGCATAGTTAGCAAATCATTCCCTTGTACCAACCAAGCAGCTTTCTTATTTCAATATTCATGAGTGGATATTGGAAGTCAGCTCGGGCTAAATTTAAACATTGATTATTTGAGTTCAGATAATCATCGATAACTCAAAGTTTTAAAACATTTTTTTTTTTCAAATTTAAAGGATTAGTTGTAACAATTATATACAGATTTTAGTTTTGCTTGTCATGATTTTTCTGAACAAGGTAATAGAACCCTGAATAGGTGTTGTCTAGATATTCAATTTTGTAGCAGTGATCATTGATACATTTATGCCAGTGCAGCAGCTTTTTTACTTTTGAGAGAAAGGTACTCAACCTACCCATAAACTCATTGAGAATAAGGTTTAAGCACAAGGTTTGAACATAATTATAATTTGTAACTAATCGAGAGTTAAATTAACAATGCTAGTAAGGTATAATACTATAAAAATGGAAGGGGTTCCTTTCAATGCGAAGCCGTGTAGTTGTTGCAAGAGCACTGCTATAGAGAAATCATGTTTTTGTTCTTGACGATGCACACATTTACTTCTTGCCAGACCTATGAAATCCATACCAACACATATACACGGTCCTTATGCTTCTCAATCTTATAGATACCAGAGGTGATGGTCTCTGTTACTGCATTTGCCAGGATATAAGGTGTAATGGGCATGCAATTGTGAGGTTTACAGTAGTTTCAACCCTCCTTAACAGAGAGTGTATGTCTGAATTGTGTAAATTACCTTCCATGAGCTTAATTCTTGGCGTAGTGGCATGATCAAGGTTCAAATTTTCAGTAAAGGTGCTGATTTTCCTGTTAGCCTTAAAGTCTCAGTGCGGAGCTATGCTGACATTCTGTAAATCTGACTGTGTTGGTTTTAGACTGACTCCTCCCCTATGTTCTTCTCCCTATTGGCTTGTTTACTTATAAAAACAATAAGATAAAACTATCACATTCAATTGAAAAAAAAATTATACTAGTTCAATAATTTTCTAAATCAATAACATCTTAGTATGAGTGTCTGGACTAATGTTATAGTACCAGGAGCTACTGGAATGAATTGTGTTTGACATTGGATGAGAACATTGTTGTTTGCTGCATCCTAGTGAGATCAGGTGAAAAAATTGAACAATCTATAGCATGAGAAATTTAAGTCCTTCCAATTACAGAATTAGTTAATTGTTCTCATCAATCTTTTAGTTGGTCAAGCATAAAAAATGCTATTGTCACATTTTAGTTTATCTAGTGGCTCATTGTGAAGAAACAACCTATAGCTTGGGATTTGTTTTGTCAGTTGTCACAGAGTTAGCTGCTGATCAAATAGTGGTCCTTATAGGTAAGTGTCCTTTTGTCCTTTTAAATCATCACTAGGATGACTTTTTAATGTGTTCACAAAGTAAGCTGTTTTCATTAGATCATCTTGAGTTTTGAGCACACTCCAGACATGCCGGCATGATATATGGTGTAGTTGATACGCGTGTGTAACATATATCCTTCAACTAGTTTATCTGATTTTGAAATAATAACAAAATAAAAACATTTGCCACCACACTTAAATACAAATTGAGGGTTGAAAAACAGTCACATTTACTGAAGTTAGTATCCTACTCTTGCTATTGAATCCAGTTCTCTTCTGATTTTTGAGGTAAGTGCATAGGCTAGTTGATTTTCTTAGCATGGAAACTATGTTCAAGGCTGATCAAAGGCGAGCCTAATTTGAATAGATTTATCATATCCAAGAAACTTAGAAATTGTGCTTGATGGATTAAATGTTATGTCGTGGAAATAATCTTTGGGCTAGTTTAGTTTTCTTCTCATGGTTTTTGAACCTTTCAATAAGTAGGTATGAATGTACCAATGCCAGCTCTTATGTTGAATTTTGGTTTTAAGACTGAAGCTTATAATTACATTTTGACTGTGAAAATGTAATTCCAACTTATATTAAGAGCACTTTATTGTGATTTTTATGTGTGCATAACTTTACCTTGCAGGGCCACCACAAGGCGTTTTATCTAGATTTCTGCATTCCTTTGTAGACAGTGGGCGTGCAGGTGTTCCATTTCATCCTGCAACACTACCTGTTCTTGGATTATCTCAAGGTGACAAGCAATGCATACGTGATAGGAGCTTCATAATGGCACACCACATTTTTGCCGATAAGAGTGAAGATTACATTAATGCACAGGCAAGAGTTGGGTTTTCTCATATATCATGCACATATTACTCTGGTGGCGTGGAACCTAGTTTGCTTTATCAGTTCTATCTCCCATTTTAAGTTTATAACAATTAATTGTCTCATTCCTGTTATGCTTTTAGTTTGACTGAACATTCTGATTTAAACACAGTTTAGTTTCTTTCATTTTCACAATTGTTACAAAAGGAAGTTTATCGTACTTTGGAAGCTTTTTTAATGTAATCAAGATAATTAGTTTTCTTTTTCTATTTTCTTTTATTGTTATTATCTTTTCACTTGTTGTCATAGTACTTTCATTTGTCTTTCCATCAGATGTGTGTAATTTCTGATAGGTAACATGCCTTAGGTAAATGCTTTGCTACATTCGCTAGATATTGATGGCAACCAAAGCCTCAGGGAACCCATGCGTGGACAATTTCGTGAGCTGGAGGAATATTGGACTGAAACTCAAGGTTCCCTTAGGTCTGGGATGCCTAATTTTGCCGCTGATAAATGGGCTTCTGAATTTGCTCAACAAAAGGCAAGTGGGGATCCTGAGACATGGGCTCACTCTTTTGAACAACAGCATGGCATCAATGGTTGGGCATCTGAATTTGAACAGGTAGCATTTTTTTCAAACATATGTCTCGCATAGTGTTTTTCTGGATATTTTATTGACAAAGAAGGATCATCATGTATTTTTTTTTTATAGCTATTGGTTAGCAAATACATATGTAATTTTGTGTAATACTAAACATCATGTCAGGATTAACTCCCTCATTGATAAAGAACTAACATAACCTTTGCACGACTAGAAGCATGAAAATATGCACAAAATACAAAATGTAAAAAGATATGTTTATAAATTTTTTCCACCTCCAGATAGATTCAATGTGGCGAAAAGGTCCTTGACTAAAAGCTAGCATCTAATAAATAAATTATTGTTAAACTATTATTATTTTCTGAGTATATGGTTGAGTGATAAGAGGGGATAACACGGAGATGAATTCTTTGACCCACCCCTAATTAGGGTGGCGGCCCTAATTCCAGCGGACTTCTAACCATTTTGGCTTTCCGAGATATCTTTTAACTTTAAAAGTTTAAATATACTCATGGACCCATGGAAGATCGGATCATGTTTTATAAAGCTGGGCGGCCTTTATTTGAAACTAGAGAAAAAAGAGAAAACGAGAAAAACTATCAAAATTAGTTTTTTCAATTTTATTATTCCTGAGAACTGTTGGGTTAAATTAGTCGTTTCTAACATTTTCATGTTACCAATTTTGGGATCAAAGATAACAGAGTTTTTTGTTCCCTTATTTCTTCATTTTCTTCTTCCATCAAAATATATAAGGTATCCTTCCTCCTTTCTGTTCTCTCTCTTTTACCTGAGCTCCATTCCTCCAAAGTAGAAACAACCAAAAGGTGGACTTATTTGAATTGAAAGCTAGGATGGGAAGGAGGAGAGCAAGTCGTACAAAATTGTACAGAAGTGATGGAGCTCCATGTGTAATTTTGTATCTTTCCCTATCTCTCCTAATTTTCCACCCAAGTAAACCAACCTAAAACTTTTCATGTGTATAAAAGGTCAGTGGAGTGGTGCTGTGGAGATGAGCATACTCTGGCTTCTAGGATGGTATTTGAGGTTATATGATAATATATACTTTAATTTTTTTGGGTATGTATTTAAACAATTAGAAGATATAAAGATCAGTTAGAAAAAAGGACCTGTTAGATGAGATCAATTAGTTGGCAATAGTGATATGAAAGCTTAAAGCAAATTTCACTTGAAAACAAAATATCTTTGTTTAGCTAGTGGTGAAGAACCTGCATGATCTACACTAGATACTAATCAATAAACCAGAATTTCTGTAAACTAAATCAGTGAATTTCTTCTAGTTGATAAATGTTTATGGAGTTATTATTATTGATGAATCTCAGTACTCAATGCAATTTTATTGTTTAAAGTGATTGTTTTATTTCTTAAGCCAGTTTGTGAGGGATTTGGTGAGGATATGAAGAATTGTGGTTGATGGTGTCATACTTTGTTATACCATACAAATCATATAAGTGGTGATTTGTATTAGTAGTTGTTGCCTCAGATTTCACCAATTTGGCATTGGGACTTGGGACTGCAAGTTTGAAAACCTCAATATTGGATGGATTGATCAGGCAGGATTGACAGTACTACTAGTGGAATATATGGAAAATGGAAAGCAAATTAATCTTTAAATATTTAATATGATCATATTATGTATCATATGATTTTGGGATAAATATTTGCATAGGCCAATTGGCTTGGGGCTGTCAATAGCAATGGACAATTATAATAATCATAATTGATAAATCACTTTTTTGAAAAATGATAAAACTACTTGATTACCTACAAGTAATACGTATTCTTGCCACGCGAATTTAACTAATACTTGTTTGGGTCAATTCAATTAGAACTTACCTTCTAATCGCTGTTACTTTGTCTTTGCAGTAAGTGTTTATTCATGATTGTTAAGTGTTCATATGATATTGATGGCTTCTAAAACCTTTTTGATTATAGTACATTGGTGATATGATTTTTGGTTCTCTCTGTCTTGTAATGGCTTCACTTTCACATCTCCTGCTTACAGGAACAGTCTCAGTTGGCAAGAATTGGCCAGGTCAGAGGTGCAAATATGTCACAAATAGCAGCAATGGAACAATCACGAATGCTTGCACATACATTGGCACAAAATGACGATCCAAAATTTCAGGTATGCAGCTGCTCTCTCTCCCCCCCAAAGTCCCTCCCACCTAGGAGGCTGCTCGGTAAAGTGATGTACTCCCTTCATCTCGCTGTGGGGCTGGCGATGAGGGGCGCTTGAGGTGAGCAAGTAAGTCACCTTTTGCCGGGATGGTTGGTGCACACTTACTGCAAGTCCTTAGTGCATATTAGCCATGTCTACTGAATATTCAGATCCCCACCAATAGAGGAATCACAGAATTACTCTTAACACATACATCTGTTTGTGCTACTTCCAACTTCCTGCTTGGTCAGACTAAGCTTCAAATGCAATGTTCAGGACTGATCCAAGCTAACCTTATTGCTGCCATGAAAGGTCCACAGGGACTGAGAACTAGGCCATACACTTTAGTCACCTCCATATCCATTATTTAATTATTGTAAACCTTCCGTTTTGCAGTGATTGCAACATTGTGATCTATCATTCCTATTGTCACAGGAAGAATCTTTAACTCTTCTTTCCCATAGTATGAGTAGGCTGGAGCAGAGGCATTGTCTTGTAGGGAAGTTATGATGGTTCTTTTTTCGATTGGAATCAGGAGTTCAGGAAATTGTTATATAGGTTGAATATCCCTTGTTGGGGTTACTGTTGGTAGAACTGCTATATAATCGTATTGTGAGTGGCCTGAAGCAGTTTCTTTAGGTAACCTAGACCTCTCTGTCTGTAGGCATGATTGGGGAAGATAGCAAAGTCAGTAGAAGTTATGGCAGGGCTGGGGAAAGCAGACATCATTTCAGTAGAGTTTCAAGGACCTACATAACACGGTCTTAAAATTTTTGACTTGATGCCATATTTATTGTGTTTTTTGTGCTACTTAGAATAATCTGCATCAAAAGTTTGTCATTGATGTATTGTAATGTTGCATATATGGTCTCTGGAGTATGCTTTGTAAAAAAGTGTATTTGGGTTTTGCCAGTGTTCTAACATGCAACTTATGTTTGGCAACAGAATAGTTAAAGTTGATGAAGCAGGAGCGTTACTATCTCATACAAAGATTAAACAAAGAGGAATCTTAATACTGGAAAGATGAAAATACATTGAAACTTACACCTTTTTATAGACTTAACCCTAAATAGAATTGGAAATAAATTAAAACAATTACATGTAGAAAAGATTATTTTAAAAGGCAGCCATCTTGTTGTTTACTTGTTTTGACAAAGGATCACTTTCTAGTTGTTAGGTGGGCCTTGTTAGGCGGCCCTTAAAAAGCGAGTTAGGCAGACTGCCTAGGTAGTCCAGGTGAGTCTAAGATTTTTTTTTCTCTATATCTTGTTGTTTGATTTGATATTAAAAAGTAACTCTAATAATCCTATTATCCCATCCTACGCCTGTTGTTCATTCAAGCCTCTGATCTAATGCAAAATATGTCCTGCTTTTTTCACTCAATGTCGGTGATTTTGCTCAAATTTAAGGCCATTTTTAGCCATCTTTCTTCATTCTCTTTTTGCTAGTTTTTCTTCGTTACAATGTAAAATGTTTTATTGTTCTTACATGATTAGTTATTTACTTATCAACTATGACATACATTTGTAATCATATTTTGATTGATTAAGGGTACAGGTACCATGTATATGCATTCATATTAGTTATTATTGATTTAATATCATACCTTAATATTATTTTAATATTGGCTATCTAGACTCCCACCTATTGCTTAAGTGCTGGGCAATGAGCCGACTGCCTACAACCTTCAACCGCCTTTCAATACTTAATAAAAATAACCTTATTCCTTATTCCTAAAGGAACTCAACCAAACTAGGTAGTAAATCTAATAACAAATAAGGAAACATACACTAAACTTCTATCAGAACTCTCGTACCATCCTAAATAAGACAATTACCAACTTGGAAATCATCGACTACTCCTAAAGAGGACAGCTTACCAAAATAAACTTAAAAACTTTTAAACCTTCAATTCCTTGTTTGTATTGCCCATTGGAATCGTTTTTTTCATTTTTTTTTTCAGAAATAGCTAATTTTGCTTTAACTCAGTCGAACCTTAACTGTAATTCACAGTACTTAAACTGGAGAATTGCTTAAGATGGTTTCATTTTTGAGATCTCTTATTAATTGTGTATGAACAGAAAGAGAATCAAGTCAATCAACACATGCTAGTTCTTTTGATTATTGTAATCTCTCAAGTTTTTCTAACCAACATTTTCTATAATTTTCCTAGAATTCAAAATTCCTCCAGTTTGTTTCAAAGATGAGCAGAGGTGAGCTTATAGTTGATGAGAACCAAATCAAACCAGCCACTGGATCCATTGCTAATAATTGGGTCGATGAATATCAAACACAACATAGTGCTGGTCCCAGCTCTTGGGCTGATCAGTTTGTGCAGGAAGAGGTAGGCTAACATCTAGTTTGCTTAAAAAATTTCTATTTACGTATAAGAATAATGGAAGAAGTGGTTTTTTTTTTTTTTTTGCATAATTGAAGTACTACTTAAGGTCAACCAACCTCAAGGACATTTTTGGTGAAGATCTTTGTAATGACAGTAATGGTCTATATGATGCCAACTATCTATCTTAGGAAAATTCTTTTTCTTTGAAAACCATCTTAGAAAGTTCCTTTTTTGTAGCTGATTTTTATTGTTTTTATGTTTTTTCAGCTTCCACAAGGAAGGGAAACTTGGGCAAAAGAGTTTGCCAAGGAATATACACAGCAGGTTGTTGATGATAAGTGGGTTAACGAGTTTTCCAAGTTGCATGTCCAGGACTGGGCTGACGAATTTGGACAGCAGATTGCTAAAGGAGCTTTTGGTGAAAGTACAGCCGACGATTGGGCAAATGCATATGATAAGTTCAGTCACTCGATTTCCTTCTAACATTCTAATATTTCATACTTATGGTGCTGTCTTTTTTTATGAGGGAAATAATCTTTTCCTTTCTGCACAGATTATAATTTTAATTTATTAGCTTATATTTATACCATCATCTTCTCATAATTTTCTTCATTTAGGTATCTTGATGAGCAACTTGTGGCTTCTAAACAAACATCTAAGGCAGCAAGAGGGGTCTATGTTTTCTCTGATATGAATCCTTATGTTGGCCATCCCAATCCTTTAATAGAAGGACAGGAGCTGTTTCGTAAAGGGCTTTTAAGTGAAGCTGTTCTTGCACTAGAGGCTGAAGTTCTGAAGAACCCAGATAATGCTGAAGGCTGGAGATTGCTGGGAATTACACATGCTGAGAATGATGATGACCAGCAGGTGATATTTTCTTATCCTTCGAGGTTGACCTATGAATATTCTACATTTTAAGTTTGCACAAAACCTATTGGTTGACGCATGGCTTGAAATTTCATACTGTACTTGATGGCATGATCAAAAGACATCTAGTACTGTACTTGGCTGCATGATTAGAATGTGTTATTTTAGCAAATTACCTAAACTTGAGCATTGTGTCATGTCAACCTTTGACATGCCTTAGCACATTATGACACATGTCAAGTTGAATTCAAGTAATGTGTTATATTTTTGTAGGCTGTTTCTTTAAAATTTAATTTGATTGACTTTTATATGTATTCATCTCGGCATGCATCAAAGTGAAAATGAACAAAATTATTTTTAATTCAACTGCTAATTAGTATAGTTTTATTAAAAGTAGAAAATCTAAGTGAAAAAACTATCTAAATTCATGTTTGGCATGGTTTAACAAATGTCTAAATGCAACTTGCACCAGTGCGGTCTAAGATGAAAATTTAATTTGAGTACTATCTAACTATTAGTCTTATTTTTATAAGTAAAATAACCCATCTAAATCTTTCTTGGTATGTTTTGATGAATGCCAAAATGTTTCAAGTGTCGCTATAGCACAATGCCAAGGATAATACTTACCCTAGGGTATGTTAGTTGCCTTCCATTGTTCTTATTTTTTTCTTCTGATCTCTTTCCTCCCTCCATCTCCAATTCATCATTCGCCATACATCAACACTGCTCTACAACCAAAACTCTTACTTAGAAACCTTGGTTCGATGTTAACTTTTCTTTCTTTGTTGCGAATCAGTCACTCCTAAAATCATAGATTTGCATCTTGTGTAGTATGTGGAAGGGCGAGGTATAATATTCCAGCAATATATCAACATGAGGTACCAGGATGGCTCATATCATTCTTATTTAGCTCATGTAATATTCTACCAATAATTTTTTACATAATACAATAAAAACAAATGGCAGTCCAAATGGATGCAGATTGGTGTTGGTATCTGCTTGTTGAAACTGCTGTACAAATTATGTTTCAATGATCAAAAGATTTGTGCTTAATAGCTAGTGATAAAATGCGGATATGATCAATTTGAAAATTTAGCCGGTATAATAAAAAATGGAATATGGTTTTCTTTTGACTATTAAGATCATTCTGGACAAGTAAATGCCAGAAATGGTCGATTCAGACATAAGTAGTTAGGAGTTGGTACATTTCACTTTAAAAAAATCATGAACCCGGCTGGTTACACCAAACCTAGGGTGACCAGCAGCTGGCTCCACGGAAGTTTTCTACCAGTGGCCAAGGTAAATTGAGAAGCGCTTGTAGTGGGCAACTCATAAGCACAACATCACGTGGTTCCGCGTCCCATTTGGAGGAAAAATCTCAACAAATGTGCGGTAGCTAGGGATCGAACTGTGTACATTTAACTTTATCATCTTCGTTTGTAGCCACTTGGTTCATTCGATTTGTAGTCAACATTGATAAAATTCAAAATATACATTATCAGAATGGAGAGACCCAAACACAGGTTCTATCATACTTGACTGCAAAAGAAATGTTTTCACTATAATCTTTTAGGAAATCGAAACTTCTCTGCTGTATAAGTATTTATGTATGAAATTGGAACGCCAGGTGCATCATGCATTACTGAGGGTCATGTTTCAAACATGTTGTTCAGTTACTTTAATTGTTGGAATGTTGTGTTTTTGTCTCGCTGTTAATCCCTTTTGCATGACCAGCTTGTTCAACATGCTTAGTTCTGTGATCTCTTAAGCAACTATGGAAATCACCTTTCCCCTTGATTTTCTAATTGGCGGATCTTTTATATCTCACACCATTTCATCAAAGTTGTCAAAGGAAATATTAGTAAACGTTGCTTTCCATGTTTTATCCATTCTGTTTTTGAAATTTATTTGCATACAATTGATTGGTGCCTAGCTATTCTTTCTTTGACAGTCTTCATTCTCCATCAGTGATAGGTCCAGTGAGAAAATTAATTATAATGTCACTATTATTTTTTCTTCTTCTGGAATTTAGTTTGTTGACCCTGCTTCTATGCCAGGCTATAGCAGCCATGATGCGAGCTCAAGAAGTAGATCCCAGAAACCTCGAAGTTCTCCTTGCACTTGGAGTGAGCCACACAAATGGTAACTATTGCATTTTATTTTGTTTTCCGTTATTCAAGCTGCCTACTTTTTTTTTGTGGGTGTGAATATGAAAGTATTACCATTCTAAAACTTGCAAGTTTTATTTAGAGGTGAATGCTTTATTCAGTACAGCAATATCATGGTGATAATAGGTGTATTTTTAAACTTCTTTGTTAGTGTTTCTCTTTATGTCAATTTTTTGAGCTTGAACATTTGGCTAGCATGTTCAATTTGTAGATAAAAAATCTTTAAATCATGGAGGGGCAGTTTTGAGCTTGAACATTTGGTTAACATGTTCAGTTGTACAGATAAAAATCTTAAACCATGGAAGGACAATGCTATTGCTATCTTGCTTTTTCAAGTATTTTCTTTTTGTAGATTTTTTTCTTGTCAATATTTTTTTCCTATGTCTATTTAATTGTTCCATAAATTGTGATGAAGGATATTAGCAATTTCATAATTGTAAAGAATATTATTCAGTTTCTAGACTGATTCTTTTTTACTTGGTTATTGAGCACAGAACTTGAGCAACCAGAGGCATTGCAGTACCTCTATATGTGGCTTCAAAACCATCCAAATTATGGTGCTTTAGTTCCACCACAGTTGGCAGATTCTCCATATTATGCCGATGTAAGTATTTGCATCATAGTATATATTGTCTTATTGCTTAGCTTTGAAACAAAGGAGATGTTCTGACTTTGTCTGACAATCCTAATTTAAGGGAACCTGAGTTGGCATTCTTTTAAGCAATCATATGCAGTGGACAACTCTACCATCATATTATTTGATTGTGTGGTTTTCCCTAATTATATGACACTGCACTTCAAGAATCAAGCTCCATCTTGAAGCCAGAAAAATCAAACTTAATATTAACAGCTGCCCGTTCTTGTCTGTTTAACTCGTTTGTCACTAATATTGAATTGTCATAAATGATGTGAAATACTTTTGAAGTTTGTATAATCTCTTATATGTCTTAATTTTCAGAGATAATTGTTTCATTTATTAATATCAGGTTGCAAGGTTGTACAATGAGGCAGCTCAAATGTCTCCCGAGGATGCTGATGTCCACATAGTTTTAGGAGTCTTGTACAATTTGTCAAGGGAATATGATAAAGCCATAGAGTCCTTCCAAACAGCATTAAAACTAAAGCCTCATGATTATTCACTATGGAATAAACTTGGTGCAACACAAGCAAATAGTATCCAGAGTGCTGATGCCATATCAGCCTATCAACAGGTAGCTTTATTTGTTGGTTATATTTTCTATTCATTTAGCCATCAGGCTTTGTACTTGATCAAGTAATTTTGCTGATATTTACGTGGAGTAATTTTCTTTTATTATATATACGCTATATTTGTGTATAGTTTTGTACATGTATCACATAAACAGCTAGTAATGAGCCTGTTAATGAGCTATAACTAGCCTATTTATGATCTGTTAACAGCTTTGTGGTTAAAAAACGTCTTCAACTGTTTTTAGCAAGCACACATGTTCTAGTTTATATGTGTATGAGATGAAGCATTGTTCAGTCTCGTATTCTGTCATACTAATGAGGTTTTACCAAGCTGAGCAACAGGCTTTTTTACAAACATTTTATTCATTATAGTGTTAACCAAATGCAACAATTAAACTCTTAATTGGTAGCTCCCTAATCAATTTGTCTTGAATTCCATTAGATTCAGAGCTTCTTCTGCAGTTTTCTCTTCACAATCTTCAACATAGCTAATTTGAACAGTAGAATTCCCTTCGTCATTCCAGTTGATCTTCCGTTTTGTGACATTCAGTTATATTACCTCTGCAATTTCAGATCAAAGCAAGACTTTATTTCCATTAAATGTTAGATAGACTTTTACTTTTGAGGTAGTTCACTAGGCTTTGATATGACTGCATAGTTTTCTACATGAATTCTTTTTCTCCACAGCAGCTTGCTAGACTTTCAAAAACGATGATATTTGAGGTTTTGTCACATATCAATGCCCTGTATCCTCCATGCAATCACATAGTTGTTCTATCAGAACTTTTTCATTGTCTTGTGCATTTTTAGCTTTATGTACTGACCTTTTTACTTTTTCCATGCTTGCAATTGCTTCATAGGCACTAGACTTAAAGCCCAATTATGTTCGTGCTTGGGCAAACATGGGTATAAGCTATGCAAATCAGGTTTGTTCTTTTCAAATCAAGCTTCTATGTCATCAGCATTTTTTAAGTAATGCCAGGTTACACATCCTTGGAGAAGTATATGTTGGAACACTTGGTTAATGCAAATAGTGTCTCTGAATCTTTTGAATAATCCTTTTTATAATTTTTTTAAATGGCAAAGAAAAAAATTGAAGTGCACAGGATTTTTGCTCAAGTACTATGATTCTACTCTTGGATATTGTAGAAGTGGGTGAAATTAAATGTACTTCTTGATGAAAGAGAACCATTACATGGTATATTGCTAGGATCCGTCACAAAATATTAAACCTAAATTTACCAAATTTGGACTAAACCCATAACATTAATAATTCAACTTCTTCTCCCTCAAATTGATCTATGCTTGTTTAAACTAGAAAAGTTTAACTAGGATGTGTCAATAATGAAACTCAAAACATAATACTTAGACAAGAGAAATGAAACTTTGAAAAATCCCTTTTACTTAAGATTTGGACATCAACTATGAGAGAGAGAGAGAGAGCATGTCTCTTATTAATGATCACATTGCATCAAGGTCAGATTCAAGCTCTCTGCTTATTGAGTAGCATGATAATTTTTGACAGATTACTGATTGGTTTATGGTATTTGGTATTCTTCTGAACAATGTTCCCATCTCCAAAATGCATGCAGTTCCAGATGGTTTTCAGTCAGCCAAATTAAGGCACTTATTGCTCCTTTTAATTGTTCAGGGTCTATATGAAGAATCTATCCGATATTATGTTAGGGCACTTGCTATGAATCCAAAAGCAGATAATGCCTGGCAGTATTTGAGGATTTCTCTCAGGTACTCTGCGAGTAACTAGTTTCTATTCCTTTTTATTAATTTATAAGAAAAAAGGTGAATCAAATCTTCCACAAAGTTGAAAAGAGTGGCTGAGTTCAGTTTCTGTTTCTGCAGCTGCGCTTCTCGGAATGACATGTTTGACGCCTGTGACTCTCGAAACCTTGATATTCTCCAAAAAGAATTCCCACTCTGATTCAATCCTTCAATTGTTGGAGGGTTTTGATGGACAATAATGGGACTTGCTACGACCCCCATGTTTTCTGCCTTTTGATTCTTTAACTATGGGTTGCTGTCCTGTTTTAAGTTAACAAAAAGAAGGGGCATCTCGAAGAGGCATTTCAGTCGACTTCAGAGTGACAAGTACATAACAAAGCTTATCGATACATCGTGTCCCGAGGCTTTGAGTTGAACATGCTGATGTACTGTCCCAGAATATGCACACATATTGCCATGAATGCAGTGCCTGAATCACTGAAGCTTAACTTCATGGTTAAGGTCGCTCATATAATGTGAATTCACGTACGCCTCCATTTCTCTCTCTTATCAACAATAAATCAATGCTACTTTGCCAAGCTTTGTAATTGCCACCATTCAATAATCACACTAACTTTTTCATACTTGTCAAGCTTTGTAATTGCCATTCACCATGTAAAATCCTTGTTAACTGGAATATGCTTGAATGCCCAAATCACCCACCTGGATAGAGATAGAGCTATCAATTTGGATTGAGTGTCGGATTAATTTGCTTCGCTAAATAATTCAAATGGATTGGATTTAAATTTTATGATGGGTCTAAGTGGGCGATCCATCTAGACTTGTGACCCATGTGGCGACGGTGGCCCTCATTGGCAATTGTAAAGCACAGTGAACAAATCACATAATCAAACATAGTGAACAAGAAAAAACATGAATGCTAACCTTACAGTACATAATGTGAAAAGTCATTTGAGGGTTTTTTTTTTGTCAATGCACTCAACCATGACTTTGATTCTCAAACCAAAGAAACCTTAACCACTCGACAAGGAAGTCTTGGGTCGAAATGTGAGCTTTCACAACTCCTGACAGTGGCTGTCACTTCAAAAATTTCAAATTCACTAGTAGATAATGTGATTGTTTTTACTCACAGTCGCTAAGTTGTGTTGTAAACACGCTGATCACATGGACTGGTTTTAAGCAAAGCAAAGAAGCTAAGAAAATAGGTTTTCCTATGTTTTTTTTTAATTTTTTAAAGGGTTTGTGGATTTGTTTTTCTAATTTGTAATCTGCTTTAAATTGAATTGGATTGGTAATTTCTCAATATACTAAATGACGAGCCGTTCTATCCTGCTCCGTCATCTTGCATATAAATATATGATTATTTAATTATGTTAGAAAAATAAATTAGGAATATGGTACGCAATTGAGGGATCATTGAAAAATAATATAGAAGCCACCCTTTTAAATTGAGAAAATATGCAGGAGAAATAAATAATTTTCATTGTATAGCTATTATTTTATTATTTTTAAAGCTCCAAAGAGGCACTTGAATGATAAATGATGTAAATATATAAACATAAATATTGCATTATATTTCTAATGTTTATATTTTTTCACCGGAAAAATGTAAAATCATGTTTCCATTAGAAGATGATTATATGTAACTGTCAATTTCCAATGCTCGTATCTCGAGTATAGTAGTATTCACATATTTCTCGTACTATATAATTTAGAATATAAAAATATCAATGTGGGCCAGGCCACATTTAAAATTTTAAAAATTCTCCCAATTGTATTTCTATTGTTGTATAGTTTTTCCTATTACTCTAATTTTTATTTTTAGAATTCAAAACTTATATTTTTTTTTTATTTTTCCAATTGAATATTATGATTTATTTAAAACAAACTTAAATTTACTTTAACTATAAACAACACAATTCTTTTGATTATTTTAAAATATAATTCATGTTAGGTCCAAAAAAAAATTTAGATATATATAATATTATCTACTTTGAACCTAAATATTTATGATTTTACTTTTTAATTCTACCCAAAAGGATTTATTCCACCGTTTGACCTTTGATACTCGACCCATCAAGTCTTCTTATCCCTCAGTCCACTTGACATCCTGATCCTCTTGATCCTAACATGGGAACCCTCACTTCCTTTCTTTAAGGTCAAGATTGTATTCACATATTTCAATTAGACCATAACTCTTATGCACAGTCAGCACCTTCTAACAGTCTGAGTTCTGATACCAATTGTTGGGTTCAAAAGAATTTTAGATATCTTCACAATGATATGATATTACTTATTTCGGATCTAAATTCTCATAACTTTACTTTTAAACTCTACCCAAAAAGTTAGATTCCAATGAAAATATCTTCCTTTTTAAAACGAACATTTTTACCCTAAATATGAAATTCCTATACTAAATTATTTACTAAATATCTAATTAAATATCTATATATTTATAAATGAGTTGTATCGAATGATTGACTCATTAATCTATAAAATCATTCATTCATTCACAGATAATAAATATGTTAAATTATCTATGATTCAAACTTGTTTATCTCATTTGTAAACTCAAAAATTATAGATCAAAATCATGTTGCATAAAAAATCGCCTCAACTTTTATCATCCCCTTCCAAAAGCCAAAACTGCAGTACAGAAATTTTACCTCTTTCCACAATTTTATCTCTTTTCAAAATATGCTATTACAGTTTCTAAAGTCTTAAAAGTGATGATTGTGATTGAACAATTGATCCATTATTTGTATAACATTAATGTTAAAATTTTATCTCCTAATTCTTTGGTAGCTGGTTATAATCTTACTTTATAATTTATCTTTTTTTCATATAATTTGAAAATAGACTGTGTGAAAGATGCTAAGGTAAACATAATCAATTAATGTTAAAATTTTATCACTTTAATATAATATTAAAAA
>JBBPFP010000019.1:57166-68930 GCA_037974795.1 Kaempferia galanga
CTTTTGTGATACATCAAAAGCTGAGTTTGATTATTAGTACTAACTGCGCTAATAGTATAGTGTAGTCTATAATCATGTGGCAAAAGGCGTTTCGCTCGCCCCCAAGTGTAATCTATAATCATGAGTTTATCTTAAGTAGCTGAATACTCTTGTTATCCTTTCCAGTGCTCAACACTGGGATTACTCATGTATCTACTCAGTTTACTCATTGCATAGGCTAAGTATGGTAGCGTACAACTCATTAAGTATGTTAGACTTCCAATCTCCTAGAGTACTCTATCTGAGAGATACTCTCTCCTTGATTTTTTTGATAGATGGTGATTCATATCTATCAACATCTGTGTCGACGCAACGCCACTCTTAGTGAATTCATCAAAAAAAAAAAATTATTCACATAATGAGACTAAGTAAGAACAAACCTTTTGATATCCTAAGAATCTTGATTCCTATAATCATATCAGCTATACGTATGTCTTTTGTGTCAAATTTTGAGTTTTACATATTTTTAGTGAATCTAATTTGCTAAGTCATCTAAATAAAGGCATAAATGACTTAGTCATTTTTTGTGTCTTTCATATAGATACATTTGCCTGAAACAAAAAATCGTTCAGGTTGCTCTATATAAATTTCCTCTTTAATTCTCCATTAAAAAAAATAGTCTTTACATCTATTTTATATATTTCTAGATTTCATAAAACAACAATAGCTAAGAACACCCTAATGGAAGTTATTCTCGGCATTAAAAAATTCATATCAAAATAATTAGTGCCTTAACGTTGTCAGTAGCCTTAATTATCAATCTAGCATTATATTTATCAATTGTGCCATATGATTTTATTTTTTTCTTAAAAAAGTTCACTTGTAACTAAGTGGTTTACTCTATGGAGGAAGATCCACAAATTTTCAAGCATGATTTTGCAATATTGAATCAATTTCAAAGTGGTTTACCTCTTTCCATTGAGGTCCCTTAAAAGAGTTTACAACTATTGATTATCTTTGAGAATCACTTTAAAATATGAAAGTGAAAATTTTGTTCTGAAGGAATTTTTCATCCGAGCTCTTTTACTTCATTTGAGCTCAACCTCCATTGGTTCATATTCTTATTCTTTTTGTATTTCGTATGTCCATTTTGAGGAATTTCCTTAATTACTCTCGGGTCTTATAAGATATTTCTCGATTCTATTATCGTATTCTTGTGTATATTCAGTATTTGTGACACATACAAAAACTGATACGTACTGCTATTATGTGCATATCCAATAAATATGTAATTAATAGTTTTTTGGCATATCTTAATTCTTTTCAGATCAAGCACCAAACCTTTTGTAAAATACCTTCACATTCATAAATATTTGTAGGATAGTTATCTTCCAGTTCATGCTTCATAAGAGCTCTTATCTTTGTTTTTTAGCACATTATTTAAAAGATAATTAGCTGTTAAGACAGCTTCTCCCGTATATATTCTGACAATCCAGAGCTCAATAGAAGAGCATTCATCATCTCTTTTAAAATGTGATTCTTTCGCTCAATAACACCATCTTGCTGAGAAATATAGAGAGCTTTTGTTTCATTTCTGATCTCATATTCTTTAGGATCAAATTCAATATTAGGAGGTGAATAGCGTTAATAATTTTAAAGAGTAGATAGTAAATAAAAATAATTGAGTAGAACAGTATAAATAAACATTACTTAAATTGATTCAATCAAGTAAGACAAGACAATATAAGCATGCAAGATATTTAACTAACAATTAAGCATGCAAATAGTTGATTAACCAAATTAGATGTATAGACACGCAACAGATAAAAAATATAATTCTTATTTCTAATATACCCTTTCTACAAAGCCTTTAGAGATGGAAAAACTTTACCGTAAAATTCTAAAATGTTAAGCATAATAAAACAGATATGACAATACTAAAATAAAGGAAAATGTTACTTTAGCGTTGCCATTCAAAAATGAAGCGCAGGTCGTAGCTTTTCACAGCACAATAGATGAGAGAGAGCACAAGAGCATGTATGAATGAGAGATTGAATGATTTCTAAGCTCTGTCTCGAAGCTCTTTTTATAGTACTCCTCCGGTCACTTTAAGATTATGTAATATCAGTTCTCTAAGCTGCAACCGGAGTAGAGTTAGCATCGGAGAGAAAAAAGAGCGAACGGACCAGAGCATGACCCCAGAAGTGGCAGAGAGCTTCGTGAAGTCCCAGAGGCCGACGAACGCCCCGAGAGACAAGCCCTTCCAGGTGTACGGGCAGCCGCCGCAAAAGACGTAGGCTAACTAAATGGCGGCGGCAGTCCCCAACGAGAAGTTAAGTAAATAAATAAATTTGAATACAACTAACTTTGGTTAGGCTCGGCTCAGTCCGGTCCCTTTACACGCCTTTATTGAACTCAACTTTATAATTAACTCAGCTACTTGACCATGATCTCAGGATCGCTTAATTGTGATAATAAAAAAAAACATTTTTTAACGAAAAATACCAAAGATTTTTAATTTTATTTTTTTCCTAAAAGAATGGAGAGGTTATAATATCCGAATTAAAAAAAAGGAATGATCTTTCTTTATCGGCTATTGTTTTTTAGCTATGGTTTCTGTCATTCACTCGATGACCAGCCAATTTTTCAAAATTGGCTGCTTAACACACTCTGTTAATTGATGCTAATACCGTACACTCGTTTAACGCACTCGAACCATCGACCCACATTTGAAATTTTAAAATATAAATGAGATTTTATAGATATTGTTTCTTTTTCATTCAGTCGATTATCAGCCAATTTTTTAAACTTGTAATCTACGCTAAATATCATTTGAAAATGATAATTAATTAAATGAGTCAACTCAAGCTGATCACAAAAATTTGCATATCTCTATAACAAATAATAATATAATATTATTGATTTTGAGCCTAGTCCTTAGATTTATTTTTAGACTCTGTCCAATTAAAAGTGGTAATTTTTAACCGGACATAAAAACACAACCTGACCAGACCACGAAAAAAATTGGGTTTGAGTCGGGTAGTTTCGGGTTTCGGTAGAAATAGGATTGACCCAATTAATAAATAGGTCGGGTCCACATCAACCTTAAGTGACCCAATTACAACCTGTGAATCCGTTTGCCTATATATATATGTATATTACTAATTTTAGTTTTTCACATCAAGACTTCAAGTCCTTAGGAAATTATAACTCATTCTCATCTTCCAATCGACGACGCTCTGCCCGCAATCGAATTTATAGTTTTGAAAATCAAACTCCTTTTCAATTTTCATCTTCCAAGTTTCGACCTAATTTTTCTTTAGAGAATTGCACCGACGATTTGACGCTATAACTCCCTAGCTAGCCCTGAGTCCCCGACGCAACAACCCTAGATGGCTAGACGTCGACCCCCAGATGCGTCAATGCCACCGACGTCGACGACCCAACGCGGTGACCTTGATGTCGAAGCCACGATGCGGCGACATCCAAGATTCACCCTAGATATCATCGCAATTGCCAAACGAGAAAGGTATCGTCACGATTTAGGTTGGGTTTGAATCCAACGGGTCAAATGAGTCAAATAGGTCGGGTTCAAGTCAAGTGCAAATAAACAAATCAGGTTCATATTAAAATAGTTTGATCCGAATTAATAATCAGATTGAGATTAAGTTGCCATTCTATCAACATGAACCAAAATGCCACCCCCTCATAACGGATAAAATCTCATATAGCAAGGCTTCAATTGACAACTAAGCTAATTCGAGCTGTGCTTCAAGTTTCTGTTTTTTTTCCAACAAATTTCTCACCAAAAAACAAAAAGAATATGTAACCGAATTTCATTTTTCTTTTTCATTTATTTTTTTCCAAGTTTAAATTTTATAATTTAGACATACCAGAGTATTCAGGAGAACCAAACGACTTTTGTTACGATGGAAAGATTTTAAATTTAGAAAGAAAAAAAAGGAATATGGAAGGGATATTTAAAACAATTTTTAACTTTTTAAAGTTATCAATATTTTTTTGGTTAAAATTTATTAATTTAATTTTTAGAAAAAATATTGATAACTTTGGGTAATTGAGAGTATAATTATATTTATCCGATACAGATTTAAGTTTTTTAGAGCCGAATTATTTTAGTCAAAGGCTATTAAAGACTAATTATTGATGATCTAAAGGAGTTTTAAATTAAAAAATATGGATTAAAAAATATTTATTAATAGTTTAAATGATTCAAAAAATTTAAAAATATATAAATAGATTTAGGAAAAAGTATTTGGTTAAAATATTTATTTTAAATTTTTTTCGATAAAATTTTTATATATTTTATTTTAATTTTAAAAAATAATTAACCACATCAGATAACTTCGAACATGAGCAATTGACCCAGCTCTGTTCAAATTTTTTATTAACTACTATGATAAATTAGAAAGTACACGTAGAGAACCACTCTAAGAGCCAGCATTCTCATATCTGCTAATCATTAAGGAGAAATATTCTTAATAATATGATACAACTGAGTCTCAAGCTTTATAGCCCTTACTTATCATAAAAAAGCCTAACCATGATATCGTATCATGTGAGGGTTATTTTTACTTTGATTTTAAAAATAATAATTAATCAAGTCAGGTAATATTGAACTTGAAACGATTAGTTCGGCTCCATAGAAATTTTTCACCGGCTACCAGAGTAAATTAGAAAGAGCTCACGGTGGACGATCCAGAAGTCCAATATTTGCGAGGATTTTATTTTATTTTCTTTGATTTAGGATTATGTGTTGGAGGTTATTTTAGTAAATAAGTATGCTATTTGATAATTATTAAAGTTGAGGGCAGGCTTTCATTATTTTTTTATTAAGTTGAGTGCGTATGCTAAATTGCCGTTACATTTTGCTAACTCATTGATGAAAAATAACGGGGCAATTTCGTCATTAATTATGAGGAAATCATGTAATGATGATTAGGGCAAATTTAATATTTATGGTTAAGCTGTGTCCGCGGATTCTAGAACCACATAACTAATCCGATTGGAATCGCACGTCTGATGTCCGCCCCCAATCGCTTAATTTAGCCCGGACCACTCTCGATATCAAATCCCTTGTTCCTTCGAGCCCAAGCTAGGGTTTTGCACTTCACCTCGGCGTCGCGCCCGCGATCTAGGGTTTAAATCCGTCCCTCTCCAGCAAACCATCTTGCCTTTCGCTTGCAACTATGGACGCTCGCAAGAGGGCGCGGGCTGAAGGTGCTACGAACGGTACAAAGCGGATAAAAGGTACGCAAAGTAAGGGTGTTTTTTTTTTGTTTTGTTTTGTTTTGTTTGGAGTAGGTTACTTTTGAACAAGTGTCTTACGCTTGCTTCTCTCCAGATGTATTGGCTGTTGGTCCAAATCTAGTTTCAATTTTAGTCGATTACCATGCGCTCGTTGTTGATCTATACTGAGAAGCTCATACTTTGAAGGACTCATTCATGAATATGTTTGATAGTAAAGTCGCCATCGGCTTGTTTTCCTTTGAAATCATTGTTGATCAACTCTTTGTTTTGCACAATGGCTCCGCATTAAACACCTTTTGTATTTGGTATTTGTTAACCGTAGACCTAATTTTCACACTTAAAAATAATTTTACTTAGGAAGATTCAACCTAGAAGGCTAGAACTCATTAGGATATACTTCTTGAGTCAAGAGTACACAATCTGGCAGTCTGTGCGTTTTTTTTTCTGTTTATATATATACCTTTTTACAATTCTCATCTTATGACAAGTCACAAAATTTTTAATAATTATGACAATATACTAAAAATGTGTAGGCAGGCGTTTAAACATCATATTGATATTTGGAAAGGTAACTTTTTAGTGGAGAAGGTTCTCAATATATGGCTGGTGGAATAATTTAATATTGTCAGAAGTATGACAGCAATTGAATCACTGAAATTGTAACTAAGAGTAAAAAACAATGTTATGATACAGAAACGGACTCGAACCAACCTGGTCTAGGAAGCAAATTGAAGCCATGCACCAAGTTCTTCAGGTTCTAATCTTAACCTGTTCAAGATAAATTATCAGAATTTAACTTTTTAAATTATGAATTTATGATGTAATAGTTAACCATCAATTTGATTTGTAATTCTGTTTTTTATAATTTGTTAAAGGCTAATGAATTGACAATGCTAGTTGAATACAGGTAATTGTAACTTCATGAAAGCTAATGAATCTGATGTCTAAGCTGTGGTACTCGCTGTTATGGTAAAATCAACCTAAGAAGCATTTTGAACTGGGAAATGGGGTTGTTTGTTATTTTGTGGAGATGCACCTAAACAGGAAGACTTATCTGACAGTGAAAAATTCACACTTTAATTAAGTTGATATTAATTATTTCTCAATTTTTGTTGCTGCAAATAATGTTCTGTTATATAATATACTTGAGGATGCTTTGCTCTTCTATCTTGGTTAGAGACATTTTATGTTTACTTATCTACAAGTTAGTATTTTTCATCATTTTCCATATGCTTTTTTTGTACTTCTACGAACTTCTAGACAAGTGGAAAATCTCAAAATCTTCATGGTTTACCTTCTTTTTTTTTCAATTGGAAGGAATGAAATTCCTTCCTAAAACATTTTTTAAGAAGTGCAACAGACCAGCCATTCTGTCATTGTGCATTTGATCTTTTGGCATTTTGATTCAAAAATTGTATTTGGCAGCTTGTAAGTTTTTTTTTTTTTTAAATTTAGGATAACTGTATTTACTTATTTGTTGTATTTTATGAGTCCTTTTATGCATGATATTGGATGAATTATGATCAAATAGGCTTGTAGTTGTTTTGTAGTTGCAGTTCTTTACAAAGTAGTTATGGATTAGGTATGTATTGCTCGCTATATGCCACCCTTTTGATTATAATCATTGTTGTAAGCTTTGGTTATAAAGATTCATCATGTCGGAAGATAGCATCGTGGTTATATTATATTAGATATTATAAGTGGTTTAACTTACATAAGAAAATAGAGAAAGGGATGGGTTAAGTGAAATCTCTTGTTGCTCACTTAACATAAGGGTTTTAGACTTGGATTGGTTGATAGCATGTCATGTTGTGGTGTTGAATCTTCTGCCCTGAATGAAGTTGCTGTTTAGGATATTTATAGGTTTGCTATGAATTTCAAATGATCCAAAGGTATTTCAGTTGATTTTTCAAACTAAGAAAAAGTAAACATCAATCAGTTTTTCAATATTTGCTTATGAGCTGCGCTGTTAATATCCCAATTCTTTTTTGAAAAATAAACCATGATATTAACATAGTAATTATGGTTATTCTTTAAAATAAAATAGGAAATTTCTTGATTTGGTTTTATATAGAAGGAATGTGTAGTGGAAATAAAAAAGAAATTATTTCTATTTTGTTTTGGTTTTTGTCCTATTTGACACCTTCATGCATTTTAGCTTTTGAATCATTAGTACGTGAACTTGGAAATGAAATAACATATAAAAACAGAAAAATAATAGGAAATGATTCTCTTGCCGAGAAACATTCACAAAGTGATGTTTTTTTCGTACTTCTGTTTTCTATTCCTTTTTTTAGTCTTTGCTTTAGCAAGACATTTTCAATAGTAAAATGACCTATTATGCTTTTTTAATCATATATGTGTGTTCATAAGTTATATATTCTTGTACTTTATAGATTTATATTGGCGTCATGCATCATTTTTTTTTATATAAAGCAGCTTCTCAGTGGAATCATCTTAGATGATGATACTATGTACTTTATGGATGTTTTGATAAAATGTGTACACTAATCAGCATGTGTATTCTACGTACTCTAAAAATTCTTCTGCCCTCTGTTTCTGACTAATATATAGTACTTGATTTATAATTAAGTTTAGTGATTTTGGAAATTCTATTTGAATAGTGTTGAATTATATTGAAATGGTTATAAAATAAAAGTGATACCAACCTGTATATTTGTAGTGTCGTTGGGTCTTCATTAGTCTTAGTTGAATGGAATAGAATTTTTTTCTTTTTCTGGTTTAGTTTAAATAGGATGTGGTCCATTACAGATAAGTAGCTTTTTGTTTTTTTAGTATGGGTTGGCTGCATCCTAGTTGATACACTTGCAATTTATCCACTTCTCGTTCACTAAAACAAAAACATGAACTATGAGATAGAACTTCATATAAAAACAGATAAATGATAAAAATGAGGTTTTGGCAATTGGTCACACACATTTATTGAGTTTCATGTGTGTCTGTATTCTTTTTAGTTAATTATTGAGTGCAAGTCATATTTAAACTTGGAATGATTTGTCATGTTTAGTTTCTTATCACAAGTTGTTTAAGTGAAAGTACGACAAATTAAAAAAACTTTCGTGTCAACTAGCTGTTAATATTAGTATTTGACACCATGCTTTATCTAAAGAATCTTCTCTGCATAATCATCCTTGTAGTATATAAATATTTAGCTGATATTTATACAATATCAGCATACACATCCTACATAGCATTACAATGATATTGTATCCTTGTTCTGACTAATTTATAGTGTGTGAATAAATTTCTGTGATTTTTTCACCTATTTCAATATTGCTCACTTGAATTTTGAATGAAAGCTTCACTGGCTGTTTTCCTTGACCAAAGCAACTGCTATTGGAAATTTAAAGTCTCTGTTAAAGAGATTTCTAGTTCATTGTATTCGTGGTCAAATAAAGCTTTTTCACCATCCACATAAATTATTATTTGTTTTGTGTTGTCAGCTATGTTGTGTTATTTTTTTATTTATATCTGAAAAATATTAACTGAGAAAATGAGCAAAAATGATGTTCCTCTATTTTCTTCTTGCTTCCTTCTCTAGGTTTTTGTTTTAGGAAAAATGAGTTTCTATTTCTATTTTTGAAGGATTGACTACGTTCTATTGACCTTGGTGAACAGAATGCTACTTGGATTTTAATTATTAACTAAAAGTTTGAATAGGGGAATTGAACGACAAAAATCAAATTATTTTCCTTCTTAGAAATTATTTTTTCCACTGTTTTCCTTTTATATTGCAAAGGGGCTCATTTTCAGCTTGCATTAAACAGCATGGAGTTCTTTTCAAACCTATTCTCTACTTTCTCTCTGTTGATCTCAAAGATTATTTATAATTTGCAATAAATAAAGTAGGTGTTTCTTATAGTATGGAAGGAAGTCATACAAATTTAACAAAGTTGAGAATGCCAAGTTGGATATGTGGAGATATTAAATTGAATAATATAAAAATAGTAATATTCAAGAGCAGTTGGGGTTATCTGTAATAGATGATAATATAAGAGAAAACATGTTGCAATTATGAGGATCAACTGTTTCTATAGTTAGGAGGGCAATTTATTAGAGGAGAAGGCATAAGAACTAGAGAGACCAACAAACATTTGTAAATGTAAAAAATGATTTATTTAATTAAATATTACTGATAATATTACTGTGCATAGATCTCATTGAAAGGGTGAAATTCATGTGGCTGATATTAAGTAGTTGGACAAGCAAAGTTTCTATGATGATTCTTTCTTCACACAAAAATTCATCGATAACTGACTTGTACTGCATTCCTTTTATAATATAGTTAGTTGGAATCAATGGTTTGCCTTCATCTTGATGTGGTAGGCTCCTGAAAATTTGTTGCATTTCTGCTATTTTTGGTTCTTTTGGTCATTAGATTTCTGCCAGCGATTCACTGAATGTTGACTTTGGGAACATAGTCTTCTTTGCTTGTTCTTCTTGAATGTCCAACACTGATGGTTAGATAGTTGTGGATTGTTTTTTGGTTCTAACTGACCTTTGCATTAATATGTAAAATTTTAGAGATGTTTTCTTAACTTGAACAACAGCACTCTTGCAAGAGACTGGTGCATTTTGTAAAAAAATAATCTTTGATATGGGAGGTCAGCTCAAATTCATATACCTTGATATTAACTATGGTACACACTCAGATGCTAACAATGAGTTAGTATCTTGACAATTTAATTATTTTTTATGTCTAGATGTTTGCTGATTGTATTGTGCATCGAATGTTGGAACAAGATAATATCTTTTTCATCCATTATTGTGCATTGTCTTGCTTCATGCTTCCTACATTGATGTTGAGAAATTCCTCCTTTGTTTATCTTATTCGTCTCATCTTATGCAGCACTGCTGGATGCCCATTCGGTGAAGGCTGTCATTTCCTGCACTACGTCCCCGGAGGCTATGCCGCTGTTTCACAGATGAATTTGAACACCCTAGGGGTTGCTTCTGTAAAGAATGTAATTCCTCCAGCAGTAACCAATGGGCCGCCTCCTGCTGGGAAGACTCGCATGTGCAAAAACTACAACACTCCTGAAGGCTGCAAATTTGGCGACAAGTGCCATTTTGCACATGGGGAACGGGAACTTAGCAAATCTGCTGTTCCACATTTTGATGGCCATATGGCAGCCCCATTGGGTACAAGGATGCCAACAAACTTTGAGCCACGCCAACCTGCTGGCCTCACTGCCGCAACCAGCTTTGGAGCCTCAGCCACTGCCAAAATCAGCATTGATGCTTCTCTTGCAGGTGCCGTTATAGGTAAGGGTGGGATGAACACAAAGCAGATTTGCCGCATAACGGGTGTGAAGCTTGCCATACGGGAGCATGAATCAGAACCCAATCTGAGAAACATTGAATTGGAGGGAACGTTCGACCAGATCAAACATGCCAATTCCATGGTTAGAGAACTTATCAGCAATGTTAACACTGCAGCTCCTATACCAGCAAAGAGCACGCCTGCTATTGGAATTCCAGGTGCTATAAGCAACAATTATAAGACAAAGTTGTGTGAGAACTTTGCAAAAGGCTCTTGCACTTTTGGTGATCGGTGCCATTTCGCTCATGGGGCGGGTGAGCTACACAAACCTGCTGCATGAAGTACTTTCTACCTAATGCCTCTTCAATTTGTCCTATGAAACTTGTAGTCTTCCCGGAAAGTCGTACGCGACTTGGTTCTCGGAAGATGATTGACTTAAATTTAGTACGTTGTTACTGTTTTACGTTATGTAATATCGCAGGGAGAGCTTTGTGGAAATCTGTAATATTCAAGGCTTTAGAACGCTATCTGTGATAACTGCAAACTAGCTACTGAATATTCTGCTTTAGTTGCCTGAGAAACTTGTTTGGTTGCCAAGGACTCTAAACCTTCAACTTAGAATGCACATTTCCTATGAATTTGATAATGCAGCATACAAAATATCTAATGAATAATTTCTAATAAATATATATTGAAATCGACAGTTTTAGCTAGAAATGTGCGGTTGTTTGTTTGATATAGATTTTTAAATTTAATAGAAAAAAATGTCCTGAGACTTTAATATGCCTGTTGTTGTCTTAATTTATTCTTGCACGTGGTAAAAAGCAATTTGCTCCTCTAGCACCTCTTTTAATTTATTTTTGGGTTAATACAGAAGAGATAATTTTTAGGTTAACATGGAAAAGATAAATGATGAAGGACTATTATCTTCATTTATTCCGTGATTTACCTTACTTTTGGAATGGTTGGGGGCATTCTCAAAAATGAATAAATATTTGGGACATTCTGAAAATATCACTGGATTGAGAAAATCAGAAAACCCTCGGTGAACCCTAGGGTTGATCTCCGAGGAATCTCGATCCGTGTTTTCTAGGCGAGTAATGGGGAAGAGGAGATCGTGAGCCCCGTATTTAGTCACCGAGATATCTTGATCCGTGTTTTCGAGGCGAGTGGGTAGCGACAGAGGAGATGGCGAGTTGGAGAAGAACCCTAGGGAATGCGAGGTCCTTCGTG
>JBBPFP010000019.1:106149-123848 GCA_037974795.1 Kaempferia galanga
CCCATAAAAATTTTCCACTGACTATTAAAATAAATCAAGAAACACCCACAATTAAACAGCGTTCTTTAATTACGAATCCCATCTATGGGAATGATGTACTAATAAAGCACCTTTCCTAAAAGGAAGATAATCCTGAAATATTAACTGCAGTTAATGGATTTTAGAATTTATGTCTATTTTTATAGAACCAGATTAATGGATTGGAAGACTTAGATACTCAGATTAATTAAGAAAAAACAATTCTATATGGGTCAAATTTGGAATTTCCTTCCTCTTCTGGTTCAGCTGTAGAGAAAAGAAAAATAAAATAAAATCTCAATAAGAATATGATAAATCGAAAATTGAATTTGATTGACTTAGAATTTAAATGTGTATCCAATCCAGAAAGGGTTCGTAGGAAGTAAATTAGACAACATTAGTCGCTTTGACAATATTATTCCTGTGTTTATTGTATATAGAAAAAACATTTTGAGTAATAAAATCTAACTTTTACATAAACTTTTTGATCTTGATAGGAAAACTATAAAACACGGTTACAAACGAAAAATACTCGACTATTTTCGTGAACAAACAAGACACAGTGTCTCTGAATTTACACCGAAAAGTGTAATTTTGTGCATGCAATTGATTCGAATGAAAATTTTATTATATAGAGGAAAGACATCAGTTAGATACATACAATAAGTTGAATACTGATCTCAGCCTGAGATAATAACGGGCGTGGTAACCTTTATTAATGCAATATATATGTGCTGAATATAAATGCCATATAAAATAAGTTGCATTCTATTTAAATCCCAAGAAAACCTTATTAATTGCAGTAAATATACACTTTGAGAAAATAGTAGCCTCATGAGCCACAAGTCGATAAAAGAAAATACCAAAGTCCAAACTGTTCCTGGTATAACATAGAACGACTTGACGATACATGGAGTCACTAGTTTGTATTACGGTGTAATTACAAAGTAAATCATAAAAAGCAACTGAACTGATCAGATGCGAATACCAGCTCCCGAAGCTCTCTTGGAAATGCTATGCCATCATCGTTGAGCAAAGACTGGTAAAGCAAAAAAAAGCACCCAAGCTTGCTCTTTTTGTTCAACTCGGATAGAAATACCTCAATTTACTGTTTCAGAGAAATTTTCATCAGCTACTTTCGGTTTTGGATCAAAGTAAAGAAATCTTGTAACAAAATGAATCGTAACTCGGGATTGCCTTTAGTGCCTGAACTACTTGTACAAAAACTCTATCCTGACAGTTATCTATTGTTCTATCAAACATATATCGGATTGTAACAGTCAATAATAATACAATAAAAAAATCAACATAAACCTATATTTTCATAATCATTAGTCATGTTTCACATCCCAAATATCATTAAGTAAATATATGACCATTTTGGCATATTTAACACAGTTATTAATTCATAATATCTTCAAATGAAAGAAAAGGGAGTAACATTTGCTATTATACCTCGAAGGGATTTCTCAAAGTTCTCCAATTGGGTCATAAAACCGTGATTAGGAGCTACATGTGGGCGTTTGCTCCTTACAAGTGACAATGCCTCCCGCAGAGTAATATGATTTTTCTTCATTAAATAAGCAAGAACAATAGTAACACTGCGAAGAAAGAAAACTAGTTACAAGCTAGTGGATTGCATGGCAACCATAAACATAATGTGTGAAAATGTCCAAGTTTTATAGAACTTGCACATTACACTAATAACTATTTATTAAGAGAACAATGTTCATAAAGTGCTAAAGCACCAATTGTCTACTAATGGTTGACTTGGTATATTATTTCAAGAAACACGGATATAATAACCATCCCATGTGCAATTCATAGTTGAAACACAGTTAATGAAGATAATTAATTTTGTAATTCTGATCATCTTGTGAGTAAATTGACAAACTTGCCTACTGCAAATTGTAGGCCTTCCAATTTGAAAGCATAATAAACACATTGTCAGCATGACCAAAAAAAAACTGTGATATCCCAGCTAGATCTCAATCACAATCGATATGTTCCTTAATTTTGGAATATTTTTGTTTCATATTATTCAATCATTGTTTATATAAAACATATAAAAGCATTTGTCTATTGTGTTCGTCTCTTCAATCAATATAAAGCGATAGATAACATACAACATGATTCATGGTTATTACTAACCATGATAAATGAAGAACACAACCTTGTCTTAATCTCATAATTGCAAGAAACTTGGAAGAAATTCTTAGTTCCACTTACTGGATCAATTTGACAATGCACGTTATTTATAGGAGAGCATAAATGATATTTCTTAATATTCATTTGATCTATTTTTTCTTTAACCCCACCACACTAGCTGTCAAGGAGAGCTATTACAAGTTCTTCTCGATCAACAAAAATTATACCCAAAGCATTCTTATCTGAATTTGTTAATTACCATCTTAGTTAATAATTAGCTTCTATGCAACATACCAAAGCAAACAACAAAAATGATATGATGAAAAAAACAGAATTGAATTTCCATATAAGCTTATAATTAAATATAAACCGTACAAGAGATACTTATGCTTCTATACCACATTTCTAATGTCGCAACGTATATCCTCTAATTTTCTGTTGACAGTGTAATTTTTTAAAACTGCATGTTAGTCTACAAAAATATTTATATATGTGGTGGATAAAAGAAGGGGATTCCTAAAGATATAGAAAATCTGGCAAGTTTAAAAAACGCTCAATATCTTAGGTCTGGACTCATAACATCGCCACATCCTGACAGTTGGTAGTGGAGAGTAATATGAGAAATTAATAGATTAGATTCCATTGTTAAGCAATCATATTAGGAAAGGTTGATACAAGAATCAACAAGAGGGGAGATGAGGGATTGGGCAACCTCAAGAAAATCAAAAGAATATTCCAATTGGGCTTTTATAATATAGGTAATGGTGCCTCTAAATTCTTTTTTTTTTTTTTTTCTGGACAAACAACCACAGTCCCACCCATACTCTAGCAGAAACTTTTCCAAACATGTCTCTTCAACAAACATGAGAGCAACAATCAACAGACTAAGGCAAGGCAAATGTCTCCATAACCTAGTGGTTCATTTCAGGTATCAATCGAAAAGTAGACAAACTGATCATATTTTGTGGAAGGGCAGAAGAATACCCTTTCACTCAAAATGATTTCACAAGACATACATGCAAATAAATTTATAGACTCTTCTCTGCAGCTCTCTGCTCAAGATGAATGAAGATTGAAAGGCAACAACCAAAGGTAACATAATGACTAGCCATTGCCCTGATTTGCAGCTGTAAGGACTGGCCAGCATGACAATCTTCAATGACAAAATCACTGAACATGCATTGATCCGTAGATCACAACAAAGGTCAAACCTTTATAGTTATTTGTCTCAAGTAATTTCATCGTGTATGAGTGCGAAAGATAGGCATCTTAATGTTTCTTTTCCTCTCTCCCCTCTCCCCTCTCCCTCTGATATGAATCCCTAATTCAGTCCACGAAGCTTAATTTTCTTCAAAAAGTTTTAATTTACATATCAAACTTGTGATTATTAGAAAAGAAATCTCCTTCCCGTGGATCCATTAGGCACTAGAAAAATAAAAAAACTAATGAAAACAAAGAGTCTCTACTATATGGCATTGAATGTTGGGCTATTACTCAAACACATGAACAAAAGATGAGAGTTGTAGAGATGAGGACGTTAAGGTGAATATGTGGACATACAAGGATGGATAGAATAAGAAATGAAAACATTAGAGAAAAAAGTTGGAGCCAGTTAGGCTATCTGAATTATGAGAAATACACACATCAAATAAGGAATACCAAAAGACTTGGTTAGCAACAATAAAACAGATAAAATATATTTAAGTATAGATGATGATATAGTAGTAGATAGAGCTCAATGACATAAAAGGATCCATATAGCCGACCTCGCCTAGTGGGATAAGGCTTGGTTGTTGTTGTAGTGATAAAAACAAAGACTAAACTGTAATTTTAAGTGAAATTTAGCTTCCTACCAAGTAACAACAACATGAATTATTCTCTAGTCTAGCCCACAATGTAATTCAATATCATTATTCTGCTCTTCTCTTGGATATTAATTTCATCTCATAGATTATAAGACAATCAAAGCAAGAAACAGAGGGGGGAACAAACCTTCTAGACATCCCTGCAAAGCAATGAACCAGCACACTACCACCTGAGCTTCTGGCTTCATCAATGAATTTGAAGCATTCATCAAAATGCTTATCCAATTCAGTCCCTGGCGTGTCAAACACTGAAAATATAGAAAAATGCATAAATTAATCAAATGTTCTAATAAAAATAGTGAAATTAATGCATCTGTGAAGGAGAAACATATGAAAATATGCACATGTTAGTTTCAGAAACTTTGTTATTCTAGTTATTGACCTGATCACTGAAATATATAGATTACTGATCATTGGTGAAGCACCTTCTTTTGTTCGTCTCAAGAAGGATCCTTCATACCCAGAATGATCTATACTGCCTTTATCAGCAAGGCAGATCGGATTATGTTTGGGAAGAGATAATTAATAGGTAAAGACAAAAAAAAAACAGACAGCTTTCCAAGGCAAGGTTCATGTATGTCAATTTGGCCATGAATTTATGTACGTACATTTGCAAAGTATCAATTCAAACAACTAAGTCAGATATTAACTTGACACATTTACATTATCTTATGGATTAAAATCAATTAGCAACAAGAAAAAATCTGAAATTTTTTGAAGAATTATTTTCAAATAGCAAATCAAAAAACAACTCTGTCCATGGTGAATAAACATTACCATGGCCAATCCCAAGCCGGGATAAAGGAAATGGGTTTGCCAGCCAATGTCAAACAAAGGCAAATATTATGTATGCATCCATCAAACTAGAAAGCATCTCAAAAAACAAAACAAAACAAAACAAAAACACAATGGAAGAACAAGCTAACAACAAAATGGGAAACCATAAATTACCAAAAGTTGAGTCAAACCTGAGTAATATAATGATTGGTTGTTATAATGCAGTTCGGCTTTGAACCTCATCCATCAGATAAGTCCGCTTGTTCAAGCACCAAATACATTGACTAAAGTATGAGTACTGGATCCTAGATTTTCCTTAGCATTAATTACTTAATTTTGGGCAATCAACAAGATGAGAACATAAGTCAGAGTGGAATTCTTTAGATAATTAATAAATAAAATATTTGAGTCAATTGTTTAAATAAATGTTTTTATAAACCTTTTAATTAGGTAGATATATGTGACAGGTTCATCAAATCATTACAATTCTTTATTTGTCCGAACTTTATGTAGTAATTTTATTGTTTTAGTGGACTACCTAGGAAAATTAAAGTTTTCCTGACAACTACATTAAATCCCATCATGGTTTTAGTTTGTGGGAGCTTTTATTTGTAAATTGAATCCACAAGGGTTACTTTCTGGGTGAATTTGTTCAAGCCGCAATCAAGGATCATTATCATGATTATTTGTTGTTTTTATCAAGTCACATCTGTCTCAAATACCATCGAACTCTATTCCAGAATATTGCAATACTCATGCTTTGGTAGTGGTCCGATTAATATGAGAAACTGATTTGTGCACGCAAGTGGTTTAGCAAATGAATGGAAAGGTTGACTTAGAAGGGGTGTGGTCCAATAGCTTTATGACTTGCAAAATTGTCACTGAGGGATCTCAGTGCATATACTCTAATGCTCAAGTCAGCTTGGATTTGAGTTGGAAGCTAAGCAAGCTTTGAGAACAAGTGTTATGGATCTCCAAGATGTTAGATTTGGTTGACAATTTTACTGGCTTTTAATTGGTCTTTGTGAAATGGCCTTGGTGCTCCTCTTTCAATGGTCAACATGGTCTAGACAAGAGATCTGCAAGTATTGCAATGTGGAAGGATTGTGTGCACTGAGGGACTCCTCTTCAAATTGCTAAGATGGAAGCTGTTGTGCTTCCTAGTACACAGAAACACATAGGAATGGCGGGAGGCCGTTGCAGGCTCCCCCTAGAGGATATATCTATTTGGAAAGGCCCTAACCCCATAAAGGGGGCTCTAGTATAACGTATAACTTGGGGAAATGGAAATAATTTTGTATTACTTCTCAATGAGAATGATAACAGAATACATATGAACTTAAACCCCTAAATTTAGAACTTAATGTGGGACTAAATTTACTAGACCAATAACCTTATTAACTAATACAAAGAACATCCAGAAGATATTAGATCAGTAGAGAGAACATCCAGAAGAAAATGAAAAACGTCTGCTGAAAAATAAAAATTAAATAAATTCTATGGGAAACAGTAACAACAATGAAGGAAAGGAAAAGTAAACCATAAAAGATTACATTGGAAAGATGGATACATCCAAGAAAAAAATTGAAGGGATGGAACACAATGAATGTCTGAAATGAAAAAAAAAAAATGGCATATCACAATCATGGTTACAAAGTTGACCTGGATGAACGTGCAAATAGAGTAGAGAATTCAAGCGAGAAGGCTCACCAATTAATGCAAAACAGAGAAAAAGCAGGAAGCTCTGAATGCCTCCAAACAACAGAGGCATGCAAGATTACATTTTCAGGTCAGTAGTCATATCAAAGTTGCCGATACGAACATAATAATCCAACAATTTTTATTTTCCCATACAATCGATAAAGATAAATTGCACGGAGAATAAAACGAACCGTCAATCTTCTTATAGATGAATTCATCAGGGAATGCTGGATCCAGCGACTTCGCGACCGTCAATATATGAGTGATGTTCAGGTTCTTCAACGCTGGCTTATTGAGAGCAGCGCCCACCGATCCCAAGGACAGACCCTGGCACATCAGGAACCGATCTTAGACACATAATAACATATCAACTGTGGAATTCCAAGAACAGACGGTCAACTCAATTTTTTTATTTTTTTTTCACGTTTACCTCCTCGATCTTGCACGGGACGTTGTCCTCTCTTGCATATCTTGCAGCACAGAGTGCCTGGACGCAGGCAAGGAACTTGCTCCTTTGAAGCTCTTCGTCCTGCGACATGTTGGATCGGATGCCGGTAGTTACTGCTAGAAGATAAAATAGGCAATCGAGCGAAATCGAGGAAGGGACGAAGGGAGAGGGCCAAGATCTACGAAAGAGAGTGAAGGAAGAGGAGGAAGAAGCCGAAACGGCGATGAGGATGAACAATCGAGAAGACAGAGTCAGAGTCGTCAGTCGTCGATAATGGAAGTGTTGTCCAAGCCTGTGGTTGTCATTAAAAGTAGCAATGAAAAATAAGTTTAAATTAAAAATAATTATATAGTCGACAGAAATTTGATAGAATAATTTTTAACATCCAAAATATCCTTTAAACTCTATTTTTTAAAAAAACATAATTAAACAATTTTAATCATAAAGTAGCTTTATTAAAGCTGCTCTGCTTTATGTTCTAGAGTTATTAAATACATTATTCTAAGAGCTGAGCGACTTTAAAAAATATTTTGGATATTAAATTATAAATGAAATCCTATTTTAATAAATTTTAGAAAATCTTTTAAATATAAATGCATTTCATTGAGGGGAAATTGTCTTAAACTAAGTAAATTTAACTTCCTCCTTTGCCTCTTAGAAAAATATATCAATTTACCTAATTATAACTATTTATCCAAAATAAAATATAATTACTCATTAAAATTTATTACATTTAAACTAGTATTTAGTATGTTTTTACTAACGCCACTTTTTTATGCAAGATCAATCTATTAAAAGCTCATACTAATCAATTGGTCAAATAAAGATAGAAAATACACTTAATTATAATTAAATATTATTAAATTTAAAAAGAATTATGCCACATTTTAGACTTTTTATATCTATAAAAAATAATGGGAACTTCTAAACCCTCACATCAAACTGATTGATTATCGATCGATTCCTAATCGATTGGAGCTGCCAATTGATAAAAAAAAATAATTGATTCTAGTTAATGGTGCTAAATTCAGGAAGAATTATATCTCATTTTAGGTAAATGAGTAGTGATGGTAATGAGTCAGATTCAGATTAGATTCTTTATCCTCCCTCCTCGTATCTATTGGTACAGTTTGCACTAATAATCAAACTCGAGCTTTGATGAATGACAAATGGATTAAATTTAAACTATGTGTGATTTAACATCTCTGCCAATAGTGGAGTTTTAAGTCCGGATATGCGATTCCAGTAAGAGATCGGGATGTTCAATCCCCAATGGAGTGAAGGTCGGATGTGCGATTCCAACAGGAAATCGGGATGTTTGATCCCCGATGGATTGAAGACCGGATGTATGATTCCGGTAGGAGATCAAGATGTGCGATTTCCGATTGGTTGAAGACCGGATGTATAATTCCAATAAGAAGACTGGATGTTCAAATCCTAAATGTTGGATGTCCGATTCCAGCATGTAAGTAAGGTAAGTCACCGGAGGAGAGTAGCTTAGTGAGAACGTGTTTCCGTTGGAGGGAACATTACGTGTCAGTCCAACTTAGGTCAATTTGGAAAGCTTAAGTTGATACCTTGACTAGATCTTGGTCTTGGAATAACGAGAGCTAATTAACATTGCTTATTATTGTGTTAACTATATATATAAAGTACTAACACTATTTTGCAGGGTCAAAAGAAGAGTTTGACCTCGGCTGAACAGTGATCAAGGCACCTCCAGGGGTGCTGGAGGCACCTCGGACCACACGGCGAAGACTTTGTTGCGGGAAGGCGCCTTTAGAAGAATAAATTAGAGGACTTTGTCGAAGATAAGAGTCATTCGCTTCGGGATAAAACTTGGAGTTGAATGTGTCTTTCATGGGGTTGAAAGTGCCTTCAGCCTCCTTTAAAAAGGTATGCTCGGCCAGCAGATCAATCACAACTTCTACTGCTTCGTTTACGAGTTGTCAGTGTTACGAACGCATTCTATAACTGCTACACTGCTGCTCCGGGCTTCCGACTGCTACTGGCAGACTGACACCAACTTCCGAGCTCATCCGAATTCTTACGAGGTGGCAACATTTAATAGTTGCACTTTATTTTATATTTCTAAAAACAAAGAAAGTGTTAGTTGTTATACTATCTTGATTTCATTGTACTTGATTCACTCTCTTCAGTATTGTCGGAAGAGATTTTTAGTGAATTATCCAATAATATAGTTTTGAGTAGTAGTTGCAAGTAAATTTTTATGTACTTGTATTTTCTCTTTTCTATTCTGTCTTTTCTGATTTTTTTGAATAATCAATATTTAGCTCTCAATTAAATTTTATGATTTTAAAATATTCATTGATTATAGAATATTGAATGCGTATACTCTAGCCATTAAAGAATCGAAATAATAACAAGGACTAATTTGGCTTCCTCGGTTTCACTCCCCGCCAAAAGAGACAAGACAAGCCTTTCTGACCACCACACACCCTTAACCCAAGGCGAAGAATTAATAGCTAATCGCCACGAAGAAACGAGCTTTTAATTTCAAAGCGTAGCAGCAAGGCGACCGCATCATCACTGTCCAAGGCGGCTCTGTACCCTTTTTTCCTTTGCTTCAGCCCCAACCAACCTCCTCCCCTTCCATCTCCTCCGTTCCCAGATTTATTACTGGTTTTTTTTTCACAAAAGGAGCAATCTTTCCGTTTATCGATTTCTCCATCTCGGACTCCTGCTGTCACGGGCAGATTGCGAGCGCTGGTGGAGGTGTGCCGCTCCGCCTCGTCTACTAGGGTTATTTTCACTGCTTTTCCCCCATGTCCGCTTCCAGGTGGAGGGCCGGCGATGGTGGAAGTGGCCGAGGACCGGCGGAGGAAGGTATGGAGTCACTCCGGCGGCTCGTGAGGCGAGTGAAGCCCTTCGAGCATGCTGGCCTTCTGGGTTTCCTTGCCTCAACTGCTCTACTGTTCGTTTTGCTGCTCTACTTCGCCCATCTGGAATACGGCTGGGGTTGGATCAGCCGCGGCGAGGGAGGATTGCGGAGATCTGCGACGGTGATTGGCGGTGGGGGGAGAGGGAGAAGCCTCGACGGCGGGGAATGCGATTGGTTCGAGGGGGAGTGGGTGTGGGACGAGGGGTACCCGTTGTACGGGTCCAAGGATTGTGGGTTCATGGACGTGGGGTTCCGTTGCTCGGAGAACGGAAGGTCCGATCAGTTCTACACCAAGTGGCGGTGGCAGCCCGCCCACTGCAGTCTTCCAAGGTTTCCCCACTCCTGTTTTGTTTCCTTTTATTTTGGTCTTCTCATTCTCGTTTCAGATGTTTTACTTCGATCACACTTTTTGGTGCCAATCTAGCATCTAACGTTTGCCGATTAAGATATTCTTGTCCCACACTGTTCTTTCAACCGCATTCTTTCATGCCTTTTCTTTTGATGCTACAAAGATTCAGTGGAAAGAGAAGCTTGCCCTAAGTCTGTTGATCACACTGCCTATCTAATACTCAAATTTTAGAGGATATAATAATCGCATGTTACAATATTTCAGCTGTCCTCGGTGGATTATTCACTCGAATCATTTGGAATACCTTTACCTTACTGCGTTTGAGTCACTGAGACGGTAGAAACAGGAAGCATCAATTCGTCCTCTTTCTTAGTAGTTACTACCCTTTTCGTCAGCCAATTTATGATCGTTGCATGTTAACCTGGGGTAGGTCTTATCGACAATAGGTGGTGCCTCTTGTTTGTTGACATTGGCCAAAGTTGAGCTGTTTTTGCTGTAGTCTAAAGCCGGAGAGAGAAGAGTAAAATCTTGCTTGTTTGTGTTTGTTGACTTCAAGATTATTTAATAGTTAATAGCATTCCAATTCGCCCCCTTTATTCCCACATGTATGGTTTCCTAGTTCCTACCACTCGTTCTTCAATGCTGACTATTCTTCCTGAGTGATAGGTATGATTTAGAACAGGATGACTAGATTAAAAGTCAACAAAAATATCTGAAAAAACAGCCTTTTGGAAGTCCTTGCTGTGGGTGTTTTCCTTTGTGCTACGTGTTGTCCAAATTGAAATCAAGAACCATCCTTGACCTCCACCTTAAAATTAGATGCATCAAAGTGATTAGGAATGAGACTCCGGAATTCTGCAAGAATAGGATAGTTGTTCACCACTTTTCTCCAATGAGATCTACCTGGGCGTTAACCATTAGTGTGCAAGTCTACAAAAGAGAGAATCCGATATATAAAGATGGTAGAATGGATTTTGCTATTGTAGGCATCATAAATGTGTTTGCCCTCCACTTCGAATGTGCAGTGGCTTATGTGGAACATACCATGGGGCACGGGTGGTGTTTCAGCTTGATAGGAAAAATCCACATTTGTATGCTTACATAATCCAATATTCTCGTAAAACATTCTGGTTTACCATTAGTCCACCAGTTCTATCTATATAGGCTTTGTCACATTATGTGTCAAATTATTGTTATAGTTGTTTTTACCTGTTAATCTGATCTCTCCCTGCTTACTGGGAGACCACTTGTCGCCACATAGAATGTTGACTAGAATAATATCTCAAAAAAGAATATAAAAAGCTAATTATGTTATGAGTTATTGCCGTGATGAATTGGAGATGTTGTGCTACTCCTTTGGTCTTATTGAAGTTTACTATGTCTTCTAATTAAATGACAATACAGCTTTATTAAAAACTTTTTACAAGAGACTATTTTTAATAGTAGGGTATTTATTCTACTAATACAATTTTCTATGTCTCATTTGTAGGTTTAATGCCAAGAAGATGCTAAAGAGGTTGAAGAACAGAAGGTTGGTTTTTGTTGGTGATTCCATTGGTAGGAACCAGTGGGAGTCCCTTCTTTGTATGCTTTCCATGGCAGTTTCCAACAAAACCTCAATTTATGAAATTAATGGTAACCCAATTACAAAGCACATGGGCTTCTTGGTGTTTAAATTTGAAGAGTACAATTGCACAGTCGAGTATTATAGGGCACCATTTTTGGTTCCTCAGAGCCGTGCCCCACCAGGTTTGCCAGAGCAAATTAAGACTACACTCAGACTAGATATCCTGGATTGGTCATCTTCCAGGTGGAAAGATGCGGATGTGCTTGTATTTAACACTGGTCACTGGTGGAATTACGAGAAGACTCTCAGAAGGTAAATATGCCAGTGTATTTTTGCCTGCATTATCCTACCAAGCTTCTATTGTTATTAAGGTGGATTTTAGTCTACAAAGAACTATTATGGCCTCACCTTGTTATTCTTTCTTATCCAAGGAATTTACTGTTTTGTATTTTTGTTAACTTGGAAGGAGAATGAAGCCAATTAATTTAGGTCCTTAAAGTCCAACATTAATCAATTCATTTATTTTATTTTCTTGAAAACCAAAGGGCTGCTCCCTTTAAACTATTTACTTGTTTAGTTGAAGGTTTTGTAGTTATTTGATAATTTTATTAAAGATCAAAATAGACTATTACCCAATTGGTGCATCATGTTTAGTCACAAGCCTGCTTTTGTTTGTCTACATGGTATAAGGTCCGATTTCACATGTATGTCTTCCCTTTTTTGTACAACCTAGATTAAAAAGAATGAAACATAGTTAATAGATCTGCATTAATATTCTCCTTCACTCCATAAAATATGTTTATACATCAAACTCCTCAAGCTTTAAATTTTCCACTGTAAGTAATATAAGACTAGAATCACATCTATTCAGTCCTTCCTGCGATTGTTAAGCATGAATACTTGACTATTATTTCACTTACGTACGGAGTTTTCTTTTTTAGTGGTTGCTACTTCCAAGAAGGGAGTGATATAAAGATGGAGATGAGTGTTGATGCTGCATATCGAAGATCAATTCAGACATTGTTTGAATGGATCCATAAAGAAATAAATAGGAACAAGACTCATGTTGTTTTTCGCACGTATGCTCCTGTTCATTTCAGGTTTGTGCAGATCAACTTTTGTATTTTTATTTCTTTAAAGACTTTTTTTGTCCTAGGACTAGTTCCTATCCCATCCCTCTTATGTCCCTTCCCATGAGAATTGATGAAAAACTATATTAGGCTGCTGATTGATATGCACTTGTATTAACTCATTTATTATATATTTTGACATCAAACTTGCTAACAGTAACCAGTCATTTGGATTGGGCACTCAAATTGTTTTTATCAAATAACTGTATCTGTGTGGTTCATTGCTCATTGTGTAGGAAAATAGTTGAATGCTACCCTTTGAGACATTATAAATACATAATATCACAAACATATGGTGTTGCAGTCCAGGTCAATGGAACTTCTGGATAGATGACAAGATACATACCACTATACCAGTGTGATCATGGTTAATTCAGTCAATATGGATAAATAGTTCTTTCCATTCAGAAGGATTTCCTTGTTTGATTTCCATTTTATGTGCTGCTGTTGCTGTAGTCTTATCTCTTTTTTTTTTTGAGTTAATTATTTGCATAGGCTCACATAATTTTGAGTTGAGTTCACGTCACATAAGTTATGGGTTGATAAGTTTTCATATCTCGGTAATCTTTTTCATTTCTGTTAACCACATTGCCTATGTGTGGAACTGTGAATGAGATTTCCTAATGTAATTGCCATCTTTGTGTTAGGCCTTCATTGGAATTGAGATCTGTAGGGATTTGTTTTTGGCTGCAACACTTTTTTTTATTAATACAACTTGATGTTTCATTATTCCCTTGTTGTTTCTTCTCGTTCACTTCTTGAAAACACTCCCAAAATTCACATGATTGAGGCTTTCCTCTCCAGAGTAGGAACCAATCAGTTGTCATCCCAGAACCTCTGGGAAGCAGCTTTTCTTTTGCAGTTAGTTTGCCGTCTATGTTTTTTTGTCTTCCTATTACCAGATCAAGAGGCAAACTGAATTTATCTTCTAAGCAAACTTCGTAATTGATTTGGAATTTAAATTGGCAACATGTAAACAGCTGATGAATAGAGCGAGGACATCATGCTATCATCTTTGTTTTGGATAGGAGCTGTCAATGACCGAATCAGAATGTTTTCTCTACATCACTATGCTTCATCACCATCGCCTTGCTGGATATGAAATTGATCGCATTGTTTTGGTATTCTGCTTGATACGACGGTTTAGAGATAGGCCTCATAAGAGCGTGCAGTGTGGGAAGTCAAAGTGACGTGGCAGTCATGGGCCTGACGAGCGATAGAAATGGGCAAACCACAACAAAATCCGATCTGGTCAAAGGGATTGAGCTCCTAGCTAAACGGATTCATTTAACTCTCATGGAGGAGTAAGTGACCTTTGTCTACAGGACCGTGGGAGGGGAGTCCGAGAGCTCCTGGTCTCCTAGCAAGGCTTCAGAAAGCGTTCAGCTAGCCCATGAACGGTCAGTTGATAGATCGTTCGGACAAAAGTGGAAGGGCAACGTCTGCATGGAGGCTTCCGCGTCTCAGGTCTGCTCGGATTTCACTCGAGACTCTACCATTTTAGGACTTCATGCTAGCTCTCGAGAAACGAGTCAACAACCTCCTAAGAACTGACTTTTCGCACAATCATCCGAGTGAAAGTACTCTGCAACCGCTCTATCAACTATTTGCCCGAGCGGTGTCTTAGCCGTTCGGAACACATCCACTCTGAGAGCTACGCTTGGCACATTCAAACACTCTCAGGACCTGTCTAGGGTCCGGACAACCTTACTCCCGCTCGAACACCAGCCTACAAGATACTCATTAGAGAGCTATGATCTGGTACTATGACTATTTATTAGGGAATATTCCGCCACCTCAACATACAGAAGCTTCCTTTTATGCGGATCAGGTTTTCTGGTCTCCTTAATGCTCGACATTTTCTGACAGAAATATTTCTTGTTTCCTCGATACAACCGTGGCCCAAAGAAGCAGCATAAGAGGTAGACACACCTACGTAGCAAGGGGCTTCTCTTTTTGGGATTTTTCGGGAACACTTGGAGACTTCCTCTTGCCTCTTCTTCTTCTTCTTCTTCTTCTTCTCTCTCTAGGGGGAGGGGTTGGGAGGAGGGTGGAGGAGGACATTCTGCACCTTGCATACTGCATTCCCTGCATTTTTTGCATCGAGGACGGTTTCTGACTTGAGCGTCGGAGTACCCGAGCTGGGGAGATCTTCCTTGGTTTTTGGTGCTAACGTTATCGTCGTCAAAAGTGTGTGCAGGGGACAGAAGGCTTTTCGGTTCTCAAAGTGCTAGGAGGAGCTGAGGCTTACCCGACCACGAAAAGCTTCTGTCCGCAGGAGGCACTATGCAAAAGTTGTAAGTTCTCATCATCGCCGACACTCCCTCTCTCCCGCTTGGGAGGACTTTCGTCATCCTTGCGTCATCCGAGCCAACCTTTCGGACGGGATCACTGCTTGTCATTCTTTTTTGAACTATGAACTTTCACGTTTAGAATGATAATCACCACAAAGATGTTTAATTGATGTCTTGTATAGTTTACGCAACTGTTCACTTATCGTGTTCTACACTAACCTTAATATGTTTGATTGCAGGGGTGGTGACTGGAAAAATGGAGGGAATTGCCACTCGGAAACATTTCCTGATCTAGCTTCACCTATGATCCCAGAAGAAGCATGGGCACATTTATTGGAACCATTCAAAACCTTTCCACTGGAAAATCCTTACACAACTCAGGCTTTTGAGTTGGATCTACTGAATGTGACCCAGATGACAGCTCGAAGAAAAGATGGTCATCTCTCTGTTTTTTATTACGGTCCCTCGGGTACTGCTCCCCGCTACAAGCAAGATTGCAGCCACTGGTGCCTACCTGGGGTCCCAGACACATGGAATGAGCTACTCTATGCTCTCATCCTAAAACGTGATTCTTCACTCAGTCGAGATACCACTGTTTAAGCACTACTGCCTAACTCCCATGGAACTTATACTGGAAACGTTTGGCATTCCTTTCTACGGACATCTGCCTTTTCCTATGACCAACTCCAGATCCAAACACGGTTAGATCCCGCCGCATCAACTGCAAAACTGGTTTGCAATCCAAGAGGCTCGTGGATTAACTTGCTAGAACTGCTATTGAAGCAAATTAAATGTGAATACTATATCCTATTTTGTAAATTAGTGATTGCTGTTCTGATTGTAAAGCAACAACACATTACACGGGTACACAGTAGGAACAGAATTTTTGAAAAACTTAGGTATGATTCTGTCAACACCTTATGCTTGGAGCTTGAAAGCCCTTTGTAACTTTCTTCATTTATTTTGAAGGTAGGATTTTGTTGTACATCATTTTCTGAATATGGATGAGTAGAGATTATGTATATTTTAGGGATGGGTGTGAGCGATGGAAACCAATTTAAATGAAATTTGATTAAATATTTTAATCAAGAAAAAGAAAAAAAAAATTAGTAGAAATCGGCGATGAATTAATCATCATCTGTTAAATTGCTACAAACATAAACCATTGCCATTTGTTCGACGACAGCATCCATTCGTGGCGTCGCGCCGGCAGCTGCTGGTGCGGCGGTGCAGATTGGACGCGAGAGAGCTTCACCGTGTAGCCGGCGCTTGGGCAGTTGGGTGTTCCCGCCGACGAGCTCGCCGGTCAGGATGACTGCGGAGCTACCTGTTGGCCCATACAGCGGCGGCTCTCCATCTTGTAACTGCCCGCTTCCCTGCCGGCAACGAAGGTCGATGTCATGGTCTCAAATTCATCCCAAGCCTATCAAGAAGATCAGTGGTTGATGCAGTTAGTTCTGGATGGCCTTACAGAGTCTCAGCGTGATCAATGGAGCGGCCAGCACAAATGTTGTGCGTGGTGGTTGATATGGATCTGTCATACTGCTCGACCCGTGAGCTTGGTCAGTGCAACCAGCACCAGCAAGGACCAACAGAGCCGCCCGACCCGTTGGCTCGGTCGACCGAATGACCAGAGGGGAGCAGGCCAGGCACCTAAACCCGAGCACCTTTCGCTCAGTCGAGCAAACGGCTCGATCGGTGGGCCTGCACACTGGTCCTCCTTGAGAAGACAACAGAATGACTAGGAGCTTCGCTCGGACGGACGACCTATCCTCGAGGAACAACGCTCCATCTACCCTTTTGGCACATAAAGATCCAGTTGTCAGAGTGTCGGGAGATATAGAGGGTACAATGTACGGAGGGTATCAGCGAAGCTTCCATATTTGATACCCGTATAGAAATGACATGCTCAGATAAGGTAAGGTGTCAGAGTTTCAGAGACAGCTTACCCTTAGCAGGTAACACATCAATATACGTGTCAGGGGTGATGTTTTTACATAGAGTGTGCTAAGCGGTAGCGCATGAAGATTTCTCTTCATCTCTCTTATCAAATTTCATACCTTCATTCATCATCATTTCCTTGGTATTGATCTTGCACACTCTATGTCTCTTCAACTTTATATTGCACCTAAGAAAAAATTTTGATCACTTTTGTCGTTAAGTTTGCTCCTCTTTTATTGTGGGGCGTGAAGATAGATAATAAATGGGATAATATGTTGCCAAAGTTTTTGAAGTATTTGTTGAATTTAAATTACACTAAATTTAATTTAATTTATCTATCAAAACGACCTAAGCAGATAATTTTAGGCTGCCAGCTGGGGTTGGTTTCTGTCAAGTACTTTGTTACCTAGCGCAGAACAACCGAGCGAGTAGAGCAGACCGAGTGGGCAGACCGAACTAGCAGCGTGTAGCTGGGCGAGTGAGCATGCGACCAAGCAAGCAAAGAGGCCAACTGGCCAATTGGGCAGAGCCACCGACCGGCTAGAGCTTCCGAGCGAAT
>JBBPFP010000019.1:156170-170938 GCA_037974795.1 Kaempferia galanga
GACACTTACAGGGGCAGGCCTCGCTCGTCGTCCACGCCGGAGAGGCCGCGGCCTGCCGGAGCCCTTGCTCGTCGTCCACGTCGGATAGGTCACGGGCCTACCGGCGACCTCTCCGAGGCGTGCCAGTCCTCCTATCGCATGCGTCGGAGGCGGAATCGCGTACATGCCGCACGGATACCGCAGGATAAAATCTCTCTCTCTATATATATATATCAAAATAACATTCTATCCTGTTTTAAGATATTTTTATTTCAAAGACTTTTGTATATATTATTGTACCAATTATAGGAGAGTCTGACCATAAAATTATTATGTTATGATCAAGATCATAGATTTGAATCCTAAAAGTAACCTCTTAAAAAAAGAAGAAGATATACTGTGTATAATAAATCCTTCCAGAGAATTCCACATGAAAAAAGGATTATTTTTATTTTACCAATTACGAAATACAATATAGATATTTCAATATTAATAATATTATATTATATTAATTACAATACAATATAAAGTCATCTCTTATATTAACATATATTATAATACTCTCCAATAATTCCTAGTGTAGAATGGCAAATATGAGATGTTAATTGCTAAATTGATGAGACAGCTTACACTTATAAATTTATAACTGATGAAAAGATTCAACCAGATTGATATCTCCTAAATTAATCGATTTCACAAACCAGATGCTTGAGTTAGAAAATAATTATGAATCATACTATTTAAACAATTTATTTCTGATTTCTGACTAACATTAATCAATATTATACTCCAATGGCTACTATATGTTCATTACAAACAAAACAGCTCGGGCTGGAATGGCAGGATCAAAATTACAAATAAAGAGAGACGCGAATCAAGCAATTGCTGCCCCAGGCTAGTGATAGACTGGCAACCTTCCAGCCTATTAACTGATTATGTGACTGCATATTGAACTGAAAAATATAAAATAAACAAAATTCGTGCTGAGGAGGAACCGACTTGATATAGCGATCGATCACTGCTTCCAGATTCTGGAAATAACTTTTCCTGGTAAACATTGTGCAGAGTCAGTCTCCAGAGACGTAGCGCTTGCTCTCATAGTACTTCCTTTCACTAGCTTCTTTCTTCTCATTTCTTTTCTGCAGGTCGAGAAAGTACAGCAACTAAGTTGGCATCATGAACCCTCCAAAGAAAATAAAAGCAAAGCATGCCCGCATAAAGTCCCACAATATCGAGATGTTCAAGCAATGCAGAAGAGTAGATTAAAGCAGTAAGCAATGACCTAAAACTGGAAATGTGAATACACGAGACAATAGTTGAGCAAGATGTTTCTGACTGAGCAGATTTAGTAAAGGGTAAGATCAAATAGTTGCGACTACTAGCTGCTAATATTAGACCAAGCTGATGAGTGCGTGATTTACGCAAAATTAATGACACCTCCAAACATTATAGCGATCAGGTGGCACGAACAACTTGCCTTTTCAAATTACAATGTAAGAAGAGCAAGACGGATGGACAAGCATAATCAACTTGGCTTGTAGGATAAATTAGCTAAGGTGTGGTTTGTTACACTGCTATAGAATATGTGACACTCAGTTAAACTTTATTAAAGATAATATTTGAGAATCACTTAGAATATGATTGTTTTTTTAAATTAGGATGATGTTAAAAAATGAAAATAATAATTAAAAAAAACTTGAGTATATGATAGGGTCAAGACCTATTTGAACATACCTGATATGCTTCGTGGTTAGCAACAATCCTCTTGATGATTGTACTAGTTGTGATGTCCAGAGGACTTTGTAGTTGCTTGTAGATTCCCATAGCCATGGGAACAGCATATGGATTTGAATCCTCCTACACAGACAAAAAATAGTGTGAGTAGTCCTGTTATCCAACTTCTGTTGGTGTTATATCACTCAAAATCATAGCAGTACCTTTAGGAAATCCATATTTTCAGCTATAGTTCCATGAACAACCAATGAGATATTAAATGTGGTAATCTGTAGGTACACAAACAAGAAAGGTCAGCTTAATCGAGAAGGTACCATCACAAATGCTGGCCCATGCAGAAATTTGCCGCTGAAAAACAAACGAACGAAGCAAATAAATAGCCAACACTTATACAAGTATCCATATAATAAATTAATATATAATTAGTACCACAGCCTTCAAATTCATCAGCCAAATTCTCAGACTGACAATCAATCCACCCAATAGAAATTATCTGTATATTTAAAATTGTCATATAAATGTCAAAGGTTGGTGACTGCAGCATACACACAAGCTTCTGACTCGTGGCATCGGAAATGAGTCAAAAACAGATCGAGAAGCAGCATTTTTTGAATTAGAGAACCATAGATCATCAATGTTAATATACATTAATCAAAATTCCAACAAGAACACACAAGCTGGGATATGAACAAATTTCATGAAAACCTGCTTCAACCGAACTTATGATTATCTACGGAACCCATGCCTTTTGCTGGGTAAATGCTTCAAATCATACAAAACTATGGGGCATATTGCCAAACTCATAAACTTATTTTAAATACAGTTGCATATATGAACTTATCAAAATTGAAGAAATTATCAAAACTCCAAAATTAAATTATTGAAGGAGGGTGATGGAAAATTGTCTAGGATGTTCGTTCACCAAAGTTTTTCAAAAACAAATAATAGTAATTCCTTTCCTACTCCATCTTCTGTCTTTTTTTTTCTCCCCTTCTTTCTTGTATCCAATCGTTTCCATCAAGTCGGTATATGCTGTAGCAGAAAACCCAATACTTACATATGATTTGAGGCATTTACCCCTTTTATATTGTCAATTAACCATACAGGTGAAGAAACATTAGGTCAGCTTCTTCATACAACCAAACTAAGGTTTTGATAAAGAAATCATTTTTTGTTAGTGAGTTATATTCTAAAGACCTTGGGTTACACACAAGAAGTTTAATAGGCGCTAACCATATCCTTCGAAATTTCCCAAGGGGCACCAATTATCACTTCATCTACATAACGGCAAGCCAAAACGCTCAAGCTTCTCTCATGGAGATTCATTATTGGACGATGAGGTCCCCGAGTGGCACTGCAAATGAAATATATATACAATGATTATTTTTCTGACCAACTTTCCCAATTAATTGATAAATGAGCTTGAAACTGAGTAAAGCAACCTGATTGTTTGATCTGTATGAATTCCTACAAGAAGGAAATCTCCAAGTTCTCGAGCAAGCCGTAGTATCTGCACATGAAGACAATAGTCAGGGCAATGGTAGACCATATGTTGGCACAAATAGATCGGTCTAGAAATAAAGCAATTAACAATTTTTTTTTAACAAGCAACTCTAACGGAAAAGGAAAATGTTGTAATACTTCCCAGTATGTTACTTCAAAGTCAAAGACAATGTTACTTCAAAGTCCAAGACAAAAGAATTGCCTCAACTATGCTAGAACCATGGCCACAACATAGAATATTTACTATCTACGACATAAAATAGCAGAGTAACAATTTTAATTGTTGAGAAATGAGAAATTAGAAGCCATAAATTGGATACATTATGGTGCAACCTTGAGAGGTGAGGGGGATGAGAAATAAACCCAGCCTCCCCCCTTGTCGACAGAGCAATATATTCAGTGTACGCTGGTATTTCAGCTTTCCAACACTGGAAATATTCATAGAGGTGGCAGCGACATGGGTTTTTGGGTGCTCATAACTACCTTCTATACTGGTTACTGCAGCAGTCGCATCCCTCTCAACACGGCAAAGGTTTTTGCTGCTTGGCTTGGTAGCTTGGAAGTTGTTGGTTGTAAGGTGAGGAGGTTGAGTAGGCAATGACTTCACTTGTTATTTTAAAATCTTCAGTCTTCTTGTTTCATCTCATTTAACTAAGAAGATAAGAAATGAGAACCACCTAACATGTTCAACAGTGAGGAATGAGGACCACACTCTTTGGTCTTTTCATATACTAATTATATATGTCGTCGCACTGCAGATGGTTTCACCGCCTCTGAGGACTCCCACCCTTGCCTTTCCCACCTGGGATCCTGTTGTACTCCCTCCCAATGGCGTGGGGCAGTCGTGGGGGGCCGCTAACGTGGCGGTTCCACATTTTTTTTATATATGCTGTTGCTTCTTTAAATTCCAACATTTTTTGTCCTTTTGTATGTAGATCCTATCCCGATACCTTTGTTTCCTTGTAGCATCTATAATATATGCTTCATTATATTTTATTTATTTAACCATGGTATGTATTTTATGTTTAGCATTGTTTATTATTAACTTTATAACTTCATTCAAGCATTAATCTTACATTTGTTGCGAATATAGAAGGTGATTCAAAGCACATCTCATAATTTCTTGTCATATTTTTTTGCCCTTGATTGTTCATTAATGCACTTTTTTTAGTTAAATGTTTATTAGCTTTGTTTTTTTAATAGGTTGTTTGGAGATGTCGACGCCAGAAGTGGATGAAATTTGCAAAATCATTACTGTCAGAAGAATAAGTGGCCACATATCCAGTTACTACCCTTGAGGACGGTTCAGTGATGCGAATATACTACCCTTTAGGAAGATCCAATAGGCGCTGCTCTACTTTTGGTCTATTAAGGAGCATGGTGTGTTTTTAGGTCTTTGGCTTATGCTGCTCATAGTGTTATGAACTATCCACACTGTAATTTAGTAGACAGACAGAAAATGGAATGATGACAATAATGTCTCAAAGAAACCGGGATCAACTGAAGACTGAACATCAGAGATCACTGCTATTGTATGAAGCATGCAATGCTGCCATGTTAGTAACAAGACACAAGACACATCCAAACTTGTAGATTCTCAGCCTTGATCACATCAAGGAATGAAAGACTTGAAAAGACACCACTAGGATGTCCTTATAGTACTTCAAAAAAATTAAATACCGACTCCATCCATTGTTATCAATTACTTCAATTTATACTAATTAAATTAAGGCTTTTGCATTGTTGCTATTAACCTTATTCAACTAAAAGTCTGATGCATTAGGAACGGTAAAATGTTTCATATGAAGTTTCCCCTCTTCTATAAGGGGAGAATCGTAATGAAGCTATCAGGTTCCTAATTTTTTATTCTGTTTCTCAATTGAAACATCCTATATTTTTCTAATGGTACAAAAGAACTACTCAAAATCTAGGAAGCATGAGAATCTGAGTGATGCAACATCCAATGATGAGCTTTACTGTCCTGGAGTTGGTAATGCAGTGGACTTGTGTTTTGAAAATTTTAAATAGAACAAATTTCCTAAAAGTCAAATATCCTTTTAAATGGCATGTATATAAAATGGAGTTATACAATTGCTGCGGTATAAACAGGGGAAAAGAAAGTATATCACACCTCCACATGTCCGGCATGGAATAAATCAAATGCACCATCCATGTAAATTATGCGTGCATCAGGACCTGGACCCTGTATAAAAAAAGAATAAGGACAAACACCATGACTAGACTTGAAGCCAAAATAAAATATATAAAAAAGAACAAGAATTTAAAATTACACTAACAATGAGGAAAGCTTCAGATAACTAGAGCTGTTAACTTCACACAGTATTTAGAATGATTAAATTAGAAAAGACAATTTCCTGTGGTAAGAACACAAACACAAGAACCAGCTGACTCAACATATCTCAGAATAAACTGTTTGCGTAGCTTTGTGTTTAATGATTGTTAATTTGTATCTCCCAAGAGTAACACAATGTCTGAAAACATAGAATTAGAATGTATGTCGCACACTGCAAGTGGTGTTTTGATATAATTGACAAAGCTCAATTACAACAAAGAACATTGTTATTCTTCAGCATTAAGGATGATAGAGACAATTTGGTGAACTATTATTTTAGTACAAGACCACAAGCACATCCTTTTTGACAAACACTAACAAAATCTCAAACTATTCACCAATAGAAAAGTGATGCTGATTGTCAAGAAATGAATTTTCTAGTTGGAATAGAATTTTTAGTCAAATAATAGTAGCAAATATGCCAACTATAATAGTAGCATTTAATATAGAAAATGCTCTAGTATTATACCTTGCCATTTGAAAATTGCACTATTCGCCGAGATGTAGGCAAGAAATGGGATATCCGAGTTCCTGCAGCAGACCCTGCATCGTCAACTTTCTGGTTGTGTCCATGGCTGAACTGCCTTTGCAAAGAAGAATGATTACTACCACCAAGTGATCTCTCCCTTACACAAAGTAGCATGCGACCTGTATATGCTAATTTCAATAGGTACCATCATAGAATTCAAATGTGCTAAGAGACAAGTTAAGTTTAATGGACTCTAGAATAAAAGAAAGAAAATAAACATTGATAAATGAGAAAACTGGACAACGTTATATAGGAAATACAATCAGTGGGAGTATTAGTATTGATTTTGTCACAAATTGTGTCTCTACATATTCATCCTTGGCATTGCAACTTTCAATCCCCTATGACTATTGAGTAGGTATGGGCATCATCCTTCACCTATGACAACTAGAAATATTTTCTTATTCATTGTAAAGAACAACCAAAAAGGAAAGAAGCCAAGTTGAAGCTAGAGGAAGAACACAAATCATCAATTTCTCATTGGAAGAACCGGCCAAAGAACAAGATAATAAAGATATTATAGTGCTTAAAGGACAAGAATCAAATAATGGTATTGTTTTTCCTTACACATTGTAAAGGCCAGCCCAATCAGAGATTCTAACAGCTTATAAGTGGTTTAGTTTTAATCATTGGAGGAGAATGATGCACACAATCAAAAGACATTGATTCAAATTTTAATTCTCTAATTGATTTGGTAATTGCCGTATTTTTGGTGTCGAAAGATTAATGTTTATTAATTTGGTTGGATTATCTTCTAATTTGAAAGGAGTCCTTTTGATTTGAAATATATATATTGGGATTATTGTATTTCCTAATTAGCACTATTTCTTTCCTAATTTGGTTGAAATTGAATCTAGAATCTATAAAAGAGTTGTTGTTTCAATGTATTTTTTCAATTTATAATTTATAAAATTTAGCTTTAATCTCTTTAGCTTGATATGCATGTGCTATTTTTCTGTGTGAGGTAGTTATCCCTAATTTTATTAATTTTATGTTAACTTTCTATGTTATTTGATGATTTCAATTTAGTGCTGTGTCAAAATAGAGAGCAAAAAAATATATTTAGACCACTATATAGATCTAAAAATTCCCAGATGTAGACAAATAAAAAGGTAATGACAGTGATAGGCCAATGTGAAAACTTTGCAGAATGCAAAATGCAGATCTGTGTTGCCAACACAACATTTTACCTAGGGGCAAAAATCTTCCACATGGATCTTAATACTGCAAGGTATGCATTATGATAAAATTGAACAGATAGTTACATGTTTTAAGTTGAATGCAAGCTGATCGTGTAGCAAATATTGAAAGCTGAACTGGATCAAATTCACAACAACAAATCAATTTATGCACTTCTAGGATAGATGATATGAATTTGAAAATCTAAGGAATGCTGATAAGCAACTGAAGACCTTGTAATGATGAATCTGTTGAGAGCATCAAAAAATATATTTTATGCTCTGCTAACAAGATTGTGCTTGAATATGTTGTCACTTGTCATTAAATAATCTAAATCAAACTTAACAGGTACTCTAGAAAGAATTCCTATATTTTAATCCCACCAATTTGGCAAAAGGATGAATGACCTGTCTGTTTCAGACTAAATGCATTCAAAGAAATGTTCTTCAGGTTACAAAAGAATGCTAGAAATTAAAGGCAAATGATAAATTAAAGGGCATGATCAGTACCGACAATATCAGTGCTCGATACTCCTTCAGTTCGTTTAATTTGTTTATATCGACCAGCCTTCTTGGCCAGGGCATATGCATCAGTACCATCAGGCAGCAGACAAGGATCATCCCCATGGATAATATAATCTATCTGGTATTCAGTAAACAACTTATTCATGAATTCTTCAGTTATAGCATAAGGGGCATCTTTAATGACCTCATCAACCCACTTCACTGCGCCTACCATAATCATCCTATCAAAATAGGAAATATGAAAGGATTACAAAAGTGATAATGTTTCGATCTTTATGTAACCATGAAGTACAAAGCTAACCAATGTCACTGAAACTAAGACCATAATTGGTGTAATGAAGACTTTTACATAGACATAATAAGTTATTCTTAATTGGCCAATCCAGATAACTTGATAGTTACGAAAGAAGACTAAGAAAAAGGAAAAAGGAAATAGGAAATAGGAGCAAGTGAAACAGATGACAGATAGAAGGAAAAAATTGTGGTTTAGTATAAACGAGAATGCGTATGAGTTTGAGATGAGATGTACTCAAAGTGATTACAACAAGATATAATGCAACATCTTAAACTTTTATGGTTAATATTGCTACAATAATACAACTTACATGTTAGCCCTAAACTCAGGCAAGAGCATCACACTAGACTGCCATAGTTTTTTCTTTATGAATCAATTTGAGTGGGGAAATCAAGGGATTGTTGATACCATCACAATCATATCTAATATCAGATCCATATAAATTTTCTACCTAGAGGGGAGATGAAAAACTGTCCCGTAGCCACACACATAGTTAAAACTTGGAACGATGACAAGACGAATATGTGGTATCATTTAGTTGGAGTTGAAAACTGTCAAATCGTCATTGCATTAAGCAACTTAATAGTGTTGTGGCTAAAAGTTTAAATGACGAATTTTAGAACCGGAGGCTATTTTGGCAATGTCAGAACTTAAGGGCATTTTGAGAAAGCAGGTAACCGTAACCCTTTGGAGGTGACATGGAAATTTTCCCAGGACTTTACTGAACATGCAAAACTAAAACAAATTGAGATGTAAAAAAAACAGCCGAGTTGACTGACATGGAAGCCGTCACTGTGTCCTCTCATGTTTCATGTTTGAAAAGTTGGGATATAGTAAAGCATATCAACCTTAACAAAAGAAGATGAAATAGCATCATGATAGCTAAAGTGCCAATTCATGTTAAGTAGTAAGCGGCTGAGGACATCAAAACAGCAACCTCTCAAATCAGACATCCATCAAAATTGAATCTGGATAATTTGAATGATTAACTCATGGAAAAGAATTATAGTAGAAACAAACTTAGAAATTAACATGAATCATCAATATGCTAGTAAAAAATTTCAAACAATTGTCAATTATCAAGTGCTCAAACAAATTGGTTTCTATTTCTGACTTCTTTAGGGCGAACCTGAGAGCAAACACAACAATCCAAAGCTAAGATTTGTATTTCAACCACTGAAATAAAAGGAAGTAATCATCGTAAAATTGAAGTTTTTAATTACAGTTACTAATATTGAGGCAAAAAATCAAAGCTAACCAGTGACAAAAAGGACGCAGTAAGCCCAAGTTATGAATTACTGTTTAGCGTCGGTGGAACCAAGTCAAGACTATGAGAAAATGAAAGGTTGGCAATTAATTGACCTAAAAGCAAACAATAAAACCGAGCAGAACACTTTTTTTAAAGAAGTCAAAGACAAGTTACAGTTTAAATCCTATACTCCGTATCTCAGGTAACCCTTGATAAGATGTCAAATCTCCACCTTTCATGGAGAGGAGTGACAGGCGGCCCCTTATTCGCCTTGATCTCTTCATCGCTCACCACCCCAACAACGAGCTGATCTCCGAGCGCCCGGGCCTGGCGCAGGGCATTGCAGTGGCCGTAGTGCATCATGTCGAAGCACCCGTCCATGTAGACCCTTACGGGACGCTTCCTCCGGCGGCGGATCCCGGGGAGCCTCACCCCGGGGAGCAAGGAAAGAGCGAGGAGGAGACCCCCTACAATGCACGCCACAGCGAATCTGGGGCTTCCGACGACCTCCATGGCGCACGCTCCGGATCCCATCAATCAGACGAAGAGGGATGGATCTAAGTTGGAGCCTAGGGTTTCAGGTGGTCAGGAACCATCTTCGGAGCTCCACCAGCTTCCGCCGCAGACCTGGAGGGAGTGCGGGTGGTTTGCCTCGGTTCGGGGGGCGCGTGGAGAAGAAGAAGGAGAGAGAGAGGGGCCGGCAACAAATCGGAGGAGAAAGCCGGAGGTGATGGATTAAATCACAGCCGTCAGATGGATTGGCGATATGGCCGCCGTCCTTGCAGCGTGAGGCGGTTATTGAGGAACGAATCGAGTGGCTCCTGGAAATGGACGGCGAGTTTTTTTATCGCTAAATAAAAAAAAGGAAAGAAGAAGAATGTAATTTTTTTTTTTTACTTTTAAAAGTTTAGATTTTTTATTAAAAAAATGCCATCTAAGTTTAGATTTTTTATTTTTATTTTTACTTTTATTTATTATTTTAATAGTATAATATAATTTATATGGGCATCTAAGTTGCTAAGTTATTAGGTGTTATAACTTATGTATTTATGTTAAAACCAATGTGACCAGTGTTAACGTGGCTTTGAACGCATTCTTATTTATAAAAAAACCAAATAAACAAAGTAATTTGGAATAAAATCAAAGTAAATTCAATGGAACCAAATAAAATTGATATTAAACCACATTATTGAAACCAAATTAAATCAGAACCAAAACAAATTGAAAAATTAAAAAAACCACATAATTTTATAAAGAAACTAGCAAGCGTAACAGTATGTTAGAAATTTGCCTAACTACTTAAGCATTGATCTTATTGTTGAAGATAATCCCAAAATAGATTATGAACAATGATTTTGCTACCCGTTCATGATTGAAGTTTGACTCTACCTTTAAAATTTTAAGAATTGGCTTTCATTAACTTTAAAAAGATTTAATTTAGTATAGGCAGGGGCCGCGCAGGCGCGTACCCCCTCTATCACAAATTATGACGTCCACTCTCCCACTTGGGGAGATGGCAAACCAACGCCCCTCCTGTGTGCAATGGAGGTCGTTGATTTGGGCCACAAGCCTTCTTGATCGCCCGTCGACCCCGTCCAGGTAAGTATGATCTAACGCCCGACACAGCTTCTCTCTTATACACTAGCGCCTGCTCTAACCCTCCAACTCCGAACGCTGTGGGACTAAAAACAGCTCTCATTAAGTATCGCCATAGCAAACTAAATCCCTTCGTTTTCCTCCCCACTTGCCTTTCTCCTTTGAACCGGGCAACAAAGCTCCCTCTTGGTCGATTGCGAACAGCGATGGCTTCGCTAACGTACAGGTACTGCCCCCGCTCCTCTCTTTATCTCCATGATTCTGCTAGGGAAGCTCTTTGTTTAGTTTCATGGACGACTTAGAAGGGCATTTCAATTAGTTGTAAAATTTTGCAGTGGAAATTTCCACGGTCTTTTGGGTGCAGCGGATAACTTGTTTGACGTTATGTTGCTGAGACATGAGAGTTCTACTTTCTGTCTAACAAGTTCATCCTTTTCACTTTCTTAACCAAGTAAACATGAGTTATCAATACCACTGAGACGGAAAATTGGTGAAGTCCTTGGAGTTACAAATTTACTGCCTGGGTTACTGGTAACATGCTTATTACAGAGCAGAAGCATACAGATATTTTGAAGTATTTCGATATCACTTCCCTATATTTTTGTCTACTTGAAACTTTGCTTATTCACTATTAGTCAAGGAATTACTCTTATGTTAAATTTCACTTGCATAAGTATTAGTTCAAGTAATTCTATTCACTTTATTGTCAGACTGTATGTTCTAGTTGAGGGATTTTGTATTCTTAGCTCCATGTTTCAGTCTACTTAAATTTTTTTAACTTAGTGCATAAGTCACATGACTGCGTGATATGCAATGCAAATGCAGTGAGCTTTACTCGTACCATTCAAATTTTCACCAAAATACCAAATTACCTAGAAGATGAACAAGTTATAGGTATCAATTGATTTTTTTCAGCATCAATACTGAAATAGTGTTTCTATATGTTTGCAAAAGACTTTTGGGTGAGCCGACGGTTCATAGGAGACTTCTAGTTCAAATTGATCCTATGTGATTCTTAATGAGCACCTCTACACCAGAGACAGATAAACAGCTTCAGGTAATTTGGTTGAAATTCTGCATATGCTGTACTTAAGTATAGAGGGAACTCTTACATAAATTTCAAGAACTGATGTATGGAAATAACTCAGCGATGGCAAGATAGCAAACTATGTTCTGACTTATTTTTGATAGTTGAATTGAGACTAGATATAACCTCGTCCACAAGAAAATTCCATAGGATCTAATCTTGTCTAGAGAAAAATATTTGTGTATGGATATTTTAAAGTTTGAGTACATTTACAAAAATTGATAATTTCTTTCATACATTATCAAAAAATTTGACTATGTGATGGGGAAAAAACTGAAAAGTGGATTCTTATCTTTTTCTCATTATAATTCATTGTTAATACTTGGTGCACGGAATGTAACGCTATTCTAGTTATATTGCAATATTAATGTGAAGGTGCTAGCTTACTGAGACTGCTACTAGGATTTTAAATTATTGCCCTTTATAATAATGATGGTATGAATCATTCTGTATATGTGTGTGTATATATATCTTAGAGCAGATTTATTCTTATTCACTCTGTGCATTAGTAGTTGCAATATCTTAATTTTGAGCAGGGTAAATGTAACCAATTAGACTAAGATTGGTCAACGATAGCTAGAACTTATATGGTGATTGTTGATATCTGATTGTGCTGAAAGTCTAATACTCGTTATGCTGTTCATATGTCTTTTCCAATTCGAGCAATCTAGCCCTTGATTTAAACATGGAAGTTAACAAACCAAACCCTGTAAAAAATCCTTATGGTCTTTTTCCAAAATTTCCTGCATTATGGTCTAAAAAGAGCATTGTAATTCATATTTATCAGACATTTAAATTTGCAAAATCAAATTAAAAGAGAGTCTAAAGTGGTGATTTTGGGATGGTAGGTGCTGCACAGGGTAACCCCATACTCCAAGCCGATACATCTAATTTATCCAAAGTATATATCACTATGTAATGAAGGATTGAAGTTCGTTTCACTTCAAATTGTAGGGAAGCAATCTACCTTGATTGTTGTTAATAATCACAACCACATACCTTTGATTTCTTTGGCATTTGAAAGAAAATGGTCTCTTCAACTATTAATGTTCCTATCTGAAATCGAGGGACTGGCGTTGGGTCGCAATGTTGAAGTGGCTTTGTCGTTGATTCTAAGAAGATTCACTAGACTCAATGCTCCTAGCTTCAAGGCTCTGCACACACAAGCAAATTCAACGAAAACGTTAAAGACCGTACCAGGAAAGGGTCTCCGGCTCTAGTACTCTGATACTCAAGTCAGTAGAGGGCTTAGACGAAGGAGAGTGGAACTGTAGATGAACAGTAGTTTAAGTCTGTGCGCGTACCTGCGTCGAAGACCAATGACTCTTATTTATAATGAAATTTCATCCCTTAGCATATATATCGATGTGTTACCTGTCAAAGATAAACCGTTTATGACATTCTGACACCTATCCCCATCTGAGTGTGTCATCTCTATACCTTGTCAGACTTTAGGAGCTTCGGCTGTACAGAAAGTACACAACATATCCTCTGGCGTTTGATCCTTTGACATCGGCATGTTAGATGACAATGGGGTAGGTGAAGTGATAGGACAGGGAAGTTTCGACTGTCTTTGTTGTCAGTATGCTTGGCCTGTCAGCTGACCCCTTTCGTCGCTCGGTCTATCGCCAAGCTACTGATTATTGAGCTCGCCAATATGCTTAGCCGACAGACCGGTTGGTCTTTCCGATCGGCTGGTATGCCTACTAATTCTTGCGCTGAACTTAAATCGTCTCCTAACTCAACAGTATGCTCCGGCAGCTTGCTGGGTTACTGACAGCCTGCAGATTTGAGTTGGCAGATCGGGTGTCCAATCGGCTCATTCGACCTGTTTCTCTATCTAGCTCGACCACTCGATCCGGCCCGGCGGTTGAATCTGCTCATGAGGCCCTTCAGGTGTGTTGACTGGGTTGTTCGGTTTCAACTATTCTTAACTTAGGCGATCATTTTAACGACCCTACTTACTTTGACCCGTCTTCATCACAACAATTTATGGTGTGATCGTGTTCTTTCTTGCTAAAATAGCACACCGATTATCCTTTTTTTCTCGATACACAACTGAGAATTGTATATGTGTTCTAAGCATTTTAACAGCAAATAATTAATCCTCTAATTGTCTGTCGTGCTCTACTGCACGCTTTTAGCAGGCATCCTTTCTGTAACTGTGCAGCATTAAATTTTGAAGAAAATTCTATGCAATAACAGATGGAAAAGCGTGTTACAAAATTCGACGAGATAAAAACTACCAGAGCAATGGCAAGCACTCTGAGGAAGTATGCGTAGGATGCGTATGTTCAATAAGAAGAAGGTGAATTATCTGTAATAAAAATAAGACACATTTCTCAAACCTTACGACTTAATTAAACACACTCAAATATAAAAAAATGTAATAATTAATAGACGTACGAGACAATAAAATTTATTTGGATTCGCAATAGGAGGATTGCTATTTTAATAATAGAAAGATCAACTCAATATCGATGATACTCTTTCTCGAATGAAATGTCAGAGGTGGAGAAACCTCATACACGACAATGAAAGCTCATAAATAAAGAAGCAAATGATTCCATAGCGTATTGTGTTGAAACAAGGTGAACCAGAGTTCTATTTATAATTCATCTGGGATCCTGAGCGCCCGGACCAGTCCAAGCACCCCCAAGTGGACAACTTTTGTCCTTATCCGCAACAACTCGTCAACGAATTGCAGATACTATTTTATCTATTCTCGGGCGCCCGAACT
>JBBPFP010000019.1:295148-311053 GCA_037974795.1 Kaempferia galanga
TACTTTATCAAACATCAATATACTCTATAAGGGTGTGTTTGATTCAAGTTATCGTATATAACCTTGATTATGTAATTACTAGGTAATCGCATAACCAGGATGAGAAATAAAATATAACATAAATTTTGTTTAGTTCAACTTAAATTATGCAACACCTAGTTTAGCATTTTACTAATTTACCCTCTCCCACATTACTTTCGTGCCGACGTGGCATCGCCGTCGGAATCTCCGCCACCCGACAGATTCTCCTTCACACAGAATCAATCCAGCGAGTCCTTCCCTCTCTTCCCTCTACTGAGGGAGGGAGGGAAGATTTGCAGGAGGCCCGCTCTGCTAACCAGGCCATCATGTCCCTTCGTACCAAGTTTAAGAACTCCAAAGGCAAAAAAAAAAAACAAAACAAAAGACGAAGACCAAATCCAGGAGCAACCACCACTGCTCCAGCCGCCGCCTGCGGTTGATCCGCCATCTTCCTCATCGTCGTCCCAACAAGCTATATCTCAAGTGCTAGCTACCACCGCCCACCTCGCCAACCTCCTGCCCACTGGCACTCTGCTCGCCTCCTAGCTCCTCGTGTCAGTCTTCACCAACAACAACGCCTGAGTTGCCATCACCGTCCTCCTGACGCGTGGGTTGCTACTCCTCGTCGCCTCCTTCCTCACCAGCTTCACCAAAAGCTTCCTCCTCGCTGCTCCTCTTGATTTGCCGCCCCATCCAAGGGAGAGGGAAGATGGAAGAAGTGGGCAACACAAAAGAGGGAGGAGGTCCATACATAAAATTGGAGGGTAATTTTGTAACAAAATATTTGTTAATCCCGAAATGATGAGAAACCCTGCGCCAGCGCTTCCAATGTTTTTTTTATTCGGGATTGTATCCTCAAATTGTTAACGCGACGAAAATCATTCGTTACCTAGATCAAACAAGGTTTCAATGGATAACCAAACACCGCTAAAGATTTGAGCTATATTTTGACATTTGATATACACATTTACTTATTGAATAAAAAAATACATGAATCCACCCACCATATTTCTGTATTTAAAAAAAAAACTAATAGCACTTATCAAATATAAAACAAGGCCACGGATTTATCATGCATGTGGAGAGAGATAAATATAATGAAAAAGAGTTTTTAAACTTTAAGATAATTTTAACAAACTAAAAAATGACAAATTAAGGTATCCATTGTGCCTTAGAATGACTAGCGTAAGTACATGGGTAATATAGCCTCATATAATTAAGACATTCCCTTAAGCTTCTTGCTGTACTAAATAATGAAAATGTATAAATTAGCAAGACGAGCTATATATAAATGCATACACGAATATGACAATAATAATTAGAAAAAACTATCGATCGCGCTAAAAGAATACCACAATCCAAGCAGCAAATTAATTTGGGAGGAGAAATCTTTAACTTTCGGAGAACAGAAGCTCTTGATGGAGGAGATCTATATATCACCATACATCTCTTAGGTATCTCCCTTCCATTTGCAAACTCTTGATGAAGCTTTCTGTTTTGGAGCTATCCATGCCTCCCTGCAACAGCATTATCTATAGGTAATGTGATTATCCTATAACTAAAAACCCGTAAACTAGATCAGACGCATGCTACTGAAGAGTCCGAGGTTTGCGATGACACCCTATTAGAATCAAAAATAAGAAATCTTCCTTTTGAATGATGAAACAAACAACTTGATGGATTGAATTTCCAATCTCACACTCTTACACCTCAATCTCATATTATCATTGTTGTGTGTGTTTTAGAGTATTGATATCATCTAGTTCAATTTTGACACAGATTTAGCTGGTTGTGATGAAACTGTTGATATTACATTTTTTGCCAGTTTATCCTTATATTTGAGTGTATTTGTATCATCTACGTAAATTTTAATAGAAAAATGTATTTTCACATACCAAACCTATGATTCAGAATCCTTCATGAGTCATGCATGGTTGATTCCAAATCATTAAGGTAATTTAATCAAGGTCGGACTGTAATTAAGTTGAAGGATTGTTGGCGCACCTGCTCTTGAGCAATAGTATGAAGAACTCTGTGAACATCTCTAGCCATGCCCTTAGCATCTCCACACACGTATACATATCCACCTCGGGAGATGATATTCCAAAGTTCTGATGCCTGGGGCGGGCAAATTTAAGAGGTTAAGTATTAGGATAAGAGATTAGTCAACTAAATATAACATGAGACAGGTGCCAGAAGTTTTATCTAACTTTCTCAGTCATTTTATGTTGCACATATTGTTTAGTTGGACCCTCACGGGAGAAGGCCACAATCAATTCGGAAAGCGCGCCTGTTTCGACAAAATTGTTCAACTCATCCTCGTAAATGAAATCCTGAAAAATTAACAGCATCAATTGAGATGAGGATAGGAAGACAAATCTTATAAAATGTATCAATAAGTTGCACTATATGTTAACGAGACCATTTTGCGGTTTCTGCATCCGAAGAAGAGAATAGAATGACCAAGTTCCACCCCATCATTTTTCAACGCCAACCTTTCCTGTGAATTGCAAACATTCATGAAGTCAGAACTGGCGCCGCTTAAGAGTTAATGAATCTGTTCCAAATGGCAGACAAGATTTTTTTTTTTTTTTTTTTTGCCCCGAAAGTGAAGCTGAATAGAATAGTGGAAACCTGTAAGAAGCCCCTGAAAGGTGCCAACCCTGTGCCAGGTCCAATCATGATGATAGGTACTAAAGGATCGACAGGTAGTTTAAAGTTCGATTGCCTCACAAAAATAGGTGCCCAGCTGCATTCTTGGTTCTCTTCCAGTGGAATGGAATCCTGTTAAATAGAAAGTTTCATTTTTTTTTATAACACCAAAATAAGGAAGAAAACAAACTTAATAGTTTTAGTCTGGAAAACGGCCTAGAATGGCTGATTCAGTCGATTCAACATTATGAAAAAAAAATGCAATAGTAATCTTATACAGGAGCAAGGACTAAATTTAGTTTCTTAAAAGAAAACAAAACCTATGCACTGATCAGGGATGAAAATGACAAAAGAAAATTCTAAAAGTAAAAGAAGATCGTCAAAGTTGAGTTAACAAAATGCATGTTGATTCCTTGAAACAATCCAAATCATTTCAATAATATTCAGTTTGATCTGTTTTACTGAGAAGGTCAAAGGTATGAGACTGAATAAGCTTATAATCCTAATATAGTTTATTTTAGTTTAGTGTAGTTTTTATTTCCTCATTAGTAGTTGTTAGTGTGGCACTTGGTTGCACATAGAAACGAAATTTACTAGAAATTTTATTTCATTATCCATTCCACTAGAGTATTATGTTTTATATATGATTAATATTGCCTCACTTCAATTACTCGATCATGGTAGGCAAGCACAAAAGGGTTAATGCACTAAAAAGTACCTTCATCCAGGTGGAACAAACCCCTCTATGAATCCTTCCAGTTGGTGTCTTTTCATAAACTAATGCACAAGTCACATGGATTCTACTTGATGCCATCCTGAACAGCAAACAATTGACAGTTAGGTATTATATATGTCACAGAAATGAAACAACAATATATGATTACGAAATTGAGTATCACCTCGGAGAAGAGGAAATAGAGTAATATCTTGGCTGCAAACGTGGGGCTACTGCGGCAAAGAAGACTCCTAGAGGAGGTTTTGCAGAGGGAAATTCGGCCATGACTTCAAGAAGGCTCCTCTGATTAGCAACAATCCATTGAGAATATTCATCCTGCACGAATGCAATTGTGCTTGAGTAAGAATTCCATGCAAACAAATATACAACAAAAACATAGTCATCATCCAGAAAAATGCTAACCTTTCCAGCAGGAGAAGCCAAAAATTTAAGCCGCTCAGCATCACTAGGATCTGATGCGTGTGCAGCAAGGGCAAGTAAGGCACTCTGCAAGATTGACACAAAAGACTTATATAGGGATTTATGAACAAGACAAAAAAATAATGGCTGATATGAAATGAGAAGCCACCTTTTTAGGTGAATTTAGAAGATCAGAATATCGAGTAAGAGCGGTCTTAAGAGTGCATGGAGATGGGAAAGGAGGTGACAAAGAGCCTCCAAGTGGAGTGCCATCCTCCTTGTCAGCATGAATAGAGAAATATGTGTCAGGCGAATAACCTAACAACTTTGCAGCCTCCACTACAATCTCAGAAACATTCTCCGCAAATACACCAACATGGTCTCCTGTTCCGTACCTGATAATAGAATGAATCCAAAATGGTTAGCAAAATTACAAATTTATTAACCTTAAACAAGCAGGAGATTCCTTCAAAAATTTGGCTATTTGTTAACAAGAGTTGAGCAAAAAAGGAAAAGAAATCCAGTACAAGAATGCAGAAATTATCAACTTATAGAATATCATAATGATCCATAATGATTAACATACAAATTGAACAACTTAATCTTATGCATTATGAATATGAAGATGAAAAAAAAAAATGAGAGCAAGCAATCACACAATCACTAAAATGGGTTGCTTAATATTATGCCTAATAAACAATGGAAAAAAAAGAATCTGAATTTCATTCAACATGAGTGATTGCTAGACTATCCGTGCAAAATTTCCTTAAAGAAAACATAGGTATTTGTGATTAAATGAGTGTCAAGAGTGTAAATGTGTCCACAAAATTATTACTTGTAGAAGGCTGCCCCATGATAATTCAACAAGCGGTTCACAAATTTAAAAAAGGTTCCATGGAATAAGTAAAGTTCAGGAAGGATATGTGTCAATACTATCGAGCCCCGTGACCAACAGAATTAGATGTCTGGTAGAAGTGTTGTATGCAAAATCAAGAACATCATTCTAAAATTTATAATTGCATTAGTACCAGATATACATGGTCTTTGATTAGGCTAACAGCTGTTCTTTAATAATGACATGTATCAGATTCAGAATTATGTGACTGAACTTTAGAATTAGCTGGCATTTGCACATTAGTGGCCTCAACACATTTTGCATGCATTACAGATTTCCTTCCATAATATATTTTATTATTTACGCAAAACCAAATTCATTGATGGGGGAGCATTGCTAGAAGAAATTTAAAATGATTGTCATTGTAAAGATAAAAAAGAAATCATGTTTCAGAATGATATAATTTATACACGTACATAAGGCCAGTGCCATCTATGTCAAACTCCAAGTGGATGCAGGATCGGTCCGAAGCTGAAGTATGAAGCTCTCGTCTCACAGCCACATTAGCCCTTGAAGATGCACAAGTTGTGTTAGATATGCTTTTCACGGAGTGGAAAATCCTAACTAGTACTGTTTCTAAATTGTCCTTGTAAGGTGCATCTCTACCTGCATGGATGTTGTATGTCATGAATAGCATGGCCATTTGCAGAACTCAAACTTTTGTCCAGATATGGAACTTCTTCAGGCTTGACAAATACAACCCGGTATTCAGGAACGGCAGCTGTATAAGGAGTAGATGCACCTGTCTCATTTTCATCCTGAAGCAGCTTATCCAACTCCGGCCAAAGAAGCTCCCTCCTGAAAGTACAGTTGATATTTCATATTCCACAAAGGAGAAATGATATAGTGATGAGCAAAAGAGAAACAAGAACAGAAAACTGAAAAATAACCGTAGCTGACATTGGAATTGATGGCATGCATAAAAGTTTGCTGATACTACATACCATGCAGTGAAGTCATCCTCAATACACTGATCATCATCTCCCAACCCCACTTGGACAATGTGCTTGGCACCTATGCAGAGAAAAACCAAAAAAAGACAAGAGTATCCAAGTAAGAATGATTCTTAAGATCATTGAACACATCTACAAACTCGCACATGACGACTACATTGCAGTTGTATGTATGAAACTCACAGATAACATGGCTAATCAAATGTTTCTTAGTAATTCATCATACCATGTTGACTTTACAAGTTTCAGAGTAACAATTAGTCTACAAAGCAAGTTATATTCTCTAGAACAATGAAATGCATGAACTTTGAGCGTGCAACTGATAGGATTTAAAGTCAGCTCAAGTAGTATATATGACTTAGTCAAATCACAATCTTAATAAATCGAGTATATACCTTGTTCATGAAGCAGTTCGTCGACCACCAAAGCAACCTTTGCAAGGACACAATACACAAAATATCAGCCAAGCAATTCCCACAAAAAGAATACCGACAATCTCATTATGCCAAACCTTATTAAAATGTTCATATTGCCGATTGCCCAAACCAAACACACCGAATTGAAGATTTTCCAACCAGGTTCCTCTCTCTTTCCCCTATAATAGACTAATAATCAGCAACCGGTCAAGGCAAAAGGATTATTGGTAGAATAGATTAACTAAATGTGCATGCTTCCAGAACCTCTGTAAACCATTTATAGAACCTGGCAGCATTATCAGTAGGCTCACCATCTCCATACCTAAAGAAAACAAAGGAATCAGCTCGAACTTTGAGGAAACTGATTGTTTATACAAACTTACGTAGCCAAGAAGAACAAAGCCAAGCTCTCCTTTTTCAGGTTCTCCTCGTACTCATCATCCTCAGTAGCATATTCGTCCTATAATTGAGTAAACTAACTACAGATCACTCAATGAATCAGTAGTTTTCGAATTATCTGGAACAGAAGGACGACGATCTTACAATATCCACGACTTTAAATATGGCATTAGGGTACCGTGCCTTCGCCTCCTCAGCCAGCGCCTAGAAGGGGGAAAAACCCTAAAGTTATGGGAGAAAAATTCGAAAAATGAACCGTTCAGATAAAAACCCTAACCTTCGCGAACCCCTCAGCCGTCCCGGTCTGCGTCCCGAAAAAGACGGTGACCTTCTTCTTCCCCTGGTCCTCCTCCTCCGCATCCACCTGGGTCTTCACCACCAGCGGCTTCGGCGGCTCGGCGGGCTTCCTTCCGCTCGATCGCCAGACGAAGAAGATCGCCACGCAGCCGACGAGCACGGCGACGACGGTGCTCAGGACGGCGATCAGCAGCCGGTTCTCCGCGGAGGCATCCCCGGCGCCGGAAGCGAGCCAATCTCCTCCGGAGAGGGAGGTGACGACGGCCGACAAGAGATCGAGCGGCGACGCCTTCCCGGAACCCGTCTGCATCTTGACGGATCGAGCGGTGAAAAGGAAGCGCAGATCTCCGATCTCTTTCCCTCTCTGCTTCGATCCGGGAGAACGAAGGAGGTCGAGATTGGGTCGGCGATGGGGGACGGAGGAGAGGAGAAGACAGAGGAGGAGACGGTGAGTCGCCCGAAGACGGCTCTCTTTCTCTCTCTTCTCTCTTTCCAAACGGTCAACTATTTACGGCAGAGCCAAGTGGTCAACTTTGGAAAGCAAGCAGCGGTGGTCGTTTTCGTGACGGGGAAACTTTTGTTGTGTCGATGCAGAACGCCCTCTGAGGTTCCAGGATTTTATAGCATGCCCTTTTTAACACGATTGGTTAAAACATATATAATAAATTAACGCCGTTTCAAAATATCTAAATCACGTATTTAAATTTATCAAACCAGATATTTCATATCTATCCTATCCCATTAGCATAGATTGCTTGATTAATTATTTTTTAAAAGAATAGGTTTGTGTTAACAAAATACATTAAACCAAATTCTACTGTTCATATAGTTTTTTCTAATTACTATCAAATATCAATTAATACATTATATTGAAAATAATAATTTTAAATATAAATTAATGAATAATATCCCCAATTAATTGCTACCATAACGTGGTAGTAATTGATTTGGAATAAAATGAATATGGAAAATGTGATTTTAAAATTTAGGTACACATTCCAAAACTTTACATACATGGTATAATTAATTAAAATATGTATACATTTTAACTATTGTAGAATAAGCATGATTATATAATTTTTTTTTTGTATTTCAACATAAATTTTAAAGTGAATTGGTAGAAAATTTTAAAATAAATTATTATATTTTTGAGAAATCAATATATATATATAATTTAAAAAATAATTTAATATAATAACATTATTTAGAATGAAACAAAACATTATATTTTATCACGTTATAATAATCACATAAATGCTACACATTATAACACATCACCAAAATAAATGCTACACATTATAACACATCACCAAAATAAATGCATTGTATAAATAAAACAATTCGTACACGTATTTCTCATTTGACAATTTGTACACGCATTTGATAATTCGGTAAATGTAAAATGCTCTTTTTAATTTCAATCCAATACATTTTAAAATATTATTCTATATTATTATAAAATTATATTATAGGTACTATTTATTAATCCTAATATTAATAGACTCATTTGCCCATTATAATTGTACAAAAGATGATACCTGATTATTTAATATGTTTGATAATAGCATTCGAAGCAAAACAGTAATTTTCTCCCTCCATTAATATTGAATGATTTCCATCTTATAGAAGTATCAAAATAGTAATCTTCTTCCTCCATTGATCAATGATTTAAGTCTTATAGAAATATCATGATCATTAAATAAGAAAGATATCACAATAAAGGCTTATGTGTAGAAATAGACTAAATCACTTTGGCAAAGGAAGCTAAAGGGGGAATCAATAGCACGAGGTATTGTCTGTGGGGATCAAATGCAAAATTAGGGTTCCTCGAATTAGGATCTATTACTCCTCCTTTAACCGGAAGGGAAGAGCAGTGAATAATAGAATGTAGGCAATTATCACAAATAAAAGAAACTAAATGGATGTGCCATCATTCAGTAGATATGATTCTGGTGGCTTTCGTTGAGTCCTAACTAATATCTCTTCATGATTTAAGAGACCTGTGGTATTGAAACTCATTAAATAATATAATTTAAGTTTATTGAATTTTAATTTATTAGATATGGATTTCACACGACCTATGCATTGTAGGCATGGTTATGGGCACGACTGTGCAGATTCACACATCCATATCTGAAGAGAAGTTGTAGATATTGAAATTCTCTTCATTTTGCAACTTCAATTGACCCATAACTCAAACCGAGAGCAAAATTACGGTTGTTTTACTTTCGGTCTGCGCTGCAGTTTGGAGTTTAGCATGCCTTTGCCTAAAAGCCACGGACGTGCCTTTTGCCCATGTGAACTTATCCTAAAACTCCCATGGTCGTGTGCCCCATCAAGTCATGGTCATGTGGGTACAATTTGGGTATATTTTGACTTCGTTTTGACACCTATAGGCTCCGAGGAACATGACAACGTCGTTGGACATGACCACTTGCTTTACTACTCTTTTTCCAAAGTAGATGTGTATCAAAACATGTATAAAAGTATATATAATCTCGCACATCAACATGATATATAAGATAAAAGAGGAGAAATGTTGGAATAATTGTTTTAGGTTTATGACAAAATTTACAATGAAAAATTTTTTGTTGTAAATTATGGCAATTTTGCAATGAATCCAAATTCGTCCCAAATCTGTGACGAAAAGACATTTTCGTCCCAAATTTGGGACGAAAATTAGCTGCGTCGATTCGCAAATATGCAATGTTTTTTGAAGAAAAAAAATTTGTAGCAACTTTAGGACGAAAATACGTAAATTACAGATTATGATATTTGTGGCAAATTAATTTTTGTTGTAGATTTGTAATAAATTTTGCGACGAATAGTAAAATTCATCGCAAAATTTTACAACGAATTTCCATTTTTAGTTGCAGAATTTGGGATGACAGGTTTGGGGTGAATTTTTTTTTTCCACACCAATTTTGTGATAAATTTTTTTTTTATTTTGAATTTTCATCCTAGAAATCCATTCTTTGAGTGTGATGACAAATTGCATTTCTATATAAAGGAGAGATCCCCAAAGGTTTCGAGTAATCTTGATAGAGCTTTTGGTTCCCCATTGACCTAGAGCTTTTCGGCACCGTCATCTCCTAAGCCCCTCAGAAGACCTTCCTTCTTTTTTTCACTGTATCTTTTTCCATAGGGATCAAATCGACAACACTAAAGACAAGAGCATGGCTCTTCAATTAGGTTCCTTGTCTTTATATTTATGTATTACTTTGTTATGTCATGTTTTATAATGAAATTAGATCTTCTTGTTTTTCCTATTCGAATTTTTATTTCAGTTGTCTAGAATTCATACGACTTAGGTTTTACAAGAATCTAACAGTTGAGACTAGCATGTGGGTCAACTGATGACTTCATCTCACAAGTCACGAATATAAAATATCAAGTTAACACATGAGTATATATTAGAGAATATATACTGAATTGACCCGCAGAAGTTTCATAGATCGTTATATGAAAGTCATAAACATTCTCATAGTGACTTAGTATAAATAGTCATTAGACCTGAAGTCACTACGAATCTCTATATAAGGAGTTGTATACTTTGGTATCAACAAATGTCACCGGTAAGGTTTAAAATCTCGACCCATGACGAGGTTTCAGTCCTAGACCAAAACGATACGGTTTCGGTATCGTATCGTACTGTATCGATAGGGTTTCGATATATATATATATATAAGAATAGGTAATCTAGAGTATTTCCTAGACGTATATCAACAAAAATGTGTTTTAATTAGGAACCAAGAATCTAAAATGTAGAGAGTTGAATATGTTCATGGTTCCCAATTTTGCTTTTAAGATAAAAAATTATTATCCATAATAATTATATAAATTATTTATTTATAAATTTATCTAATATATAATTATATAGTCATAGTTTATAAATATTCTAAAGTGTGTGTATATATATATAAATTCTAAAATCAAATGTATTTAAAAAATTTATATATTTATAAAAAAATTTAACAATTATTTTTTTAGAATCATTAATAAAATTTTAAAATAATTTTAAATATTCTTTAAGATTTTAAAATTAGTTTAAATATTTTTATAAAATTTTAAATTTATTTTAAATATATTATAAATTTTTAATCTATTTTTAATTTATAAAAATGATTTAAAGTTTATTTTTAAAATTATTTTAAATTATATAACTATATATTATATAAATTATCTATTTTTTATTTTAATTTTTTTATAATTTTAATAAAAATATATATTATAATTATATTAATTAATTAACCACTTATTTAATTAACTATTAATTCATATAATATATAACTATAATATTAATTAGAAATTGAATATTATATATATAATATAATGATTTTTATAAAACCTAACTTCTTAAATCGTGATTCTGCGCTGCCGCTGCCCTTGCCTCGCCACCTCGCCGCCGCCACGGTGCTCACGCGACGAGTCTACCGCAACCGTGGGGCTTGCGCAACGCCTCCTCTACGATCGTAGTGCTCATGCAACCCATCTGAGACAAGCTGTGAGCTTCGAAACCTTTTGAGCTCTGGTGCCAATTTCGATGTGTGGGCAAAACGATAAGTTTTACCCGTTCCGCTCGGCACGGAACGAAATTTATATCTTTGGTCATCGGTAACAAGGTGGATTATAAAGTCGTTCACTGGGTATGCAATAATCTATGTAAAGGGATGTGAGTGATGTAGATGGGATTTGTCCCTTCCATATAACGGAAGAGATATCTATAGGTCTCTTGATTGAGTAGGACTACTAAAATACATAGTCATGCTCAATTAGATCAATATGAGATATTAAACTTATTTGGTTAAGTGAGTCTATTTAGAGATCAAGAAACATATAGATTAATTAGAGGATGACCCTGTCTATACCTCGTGGATTAATCTAGATATCAAGTATAAAAGCCGCATAGACAGGTTAGGTCAGATCTTGACATTCTCATCACTTGGGTAGCAATAATGCATTGCAAGATATCACTCATCACTTGTGTATCTAAAATAGTTTTAGAAATACTACCAATGTTACAAGAATCTAATGAGTCACACACAGAGAGAGCATGTTAATTTGGAGATTAATTTTTTTTTTTATAGTTTTGAACCTTAAGCATATTGGATCAATAAGAAAATCTAATTGGGTTTTGGACTTATTAGATTAATTGGTTAATTAAGCTCAACCCTACTAGAAAGCCCACGATAAGAAACCCTAATGGTTAGGTTTTCTTTTTACCATTGCTAGCAAGACTCTCCAACTTCTCGAGAAGGTAAAGGGTTTAAACTCTCCAACTTCTAGAGAAGATAAAGAGCTTAAGACTCTTTAACTCCATAAGAAGGTGAAAAGGCTTTAGCTTTATTTAACTTCATGAGAGGGGAAAAGTTTAAGTGGTTGAGAATAAGGTCTTTTCTCCTTCTTCGATTAAAAAGGTGTGTGATTCACACTTTTCAACTTGTTGACAAGAGAATTTTCGAGAGTCTCCAAATTTTGAATTCGTGGGATAAATGAAGAACGTGCTCGTGTGGATACCTTAGAAGTGCAGACATTTTGATCGGGCTGAGATTGACCGGACTAGAACTCTTCTAAGGAATGTTACGCAACAAAGGTAACAATCTTATTCGCTAAAGTAGTTACAAGAATAGTTCTGCCTTATCAAAGGTAACAATCCTATTCGCTAAGGTAGTTACAAGAATAGCTCTACATTCGCATAGATCTATGGAGGGATCAATTTCTGCTGGATCTATAGATCCCTACAAGTTAGGTGACCAGACATCAGAAGAAGTGAAAGTCCTAATGGATCCAGAGGAGCTCCACCAGACACTTGACAAGGTAAGTGTTGGAGGTACTAGGCAGATAAGCTGAGAGACTTTCTAACACAGAAAGTGGTGAGGAGTGCCTACTCTGGCTCAGGTTGAGAGTAGTCTAATAACTAGGGGCAAAGCTAATTAAGACATCGTCATGTGTTTCTAATTCAAGGTGGGCAACAGTTGTTATCCAAAGCTTAGAAAATGTTTTGTGGACTAATTTTGTAGTGCAGGAAGCAACTTGGTGTTCCAGACAACCAGAAGCGGTTCGGGATACCTGATGTAGATAAGTTTAACGAAACTAAATCGTCGACTTTTAGGTGACCGGAACAAGGTCCAAGCGGCCTTAGTGTTGAGCAACTGAAGTGTTTCCAAGCGACCCAAAGTATAGATCTGGTGATCTAAAGGAGTCGATTAAGGGATAAAAGTTGGCCTTGCTCCAAGAGCCCAGAAGGAGTCTAGATGACCAAAATACATTGCATCAGCTAGATCTGAAGTTGAAGTGGATCAAATCCATTGCCAAGTAAGAAGGGTTCCGGCGATCGAAAAGACTTTTATGCGACCAAACATGTGCCACATCAGCATTCGACAAACCTCTATAAAAGAAATGTCAAGGCTTCTGTTTGCAACAAAAAAATTGAGTTTCATATTTGAGATCATGTTACGTTGCCCGCAAGTGCTTCCCAAGTTCAATCGGCAACTCCATTTGTCAAATTTCTATTCAATTATTTTTGTTGCCTTAAATTGTTTGTCTATTACTTTGATCTAATAACTTGTTATCTTATAAGTGGCATCTCTGCCTCTAGTAGTTTTCTGTAAATGAGATCTTTCAAAGGAAATTTGAGAGTGATCCACCTGACGTAGGAACATTGGAGGGAAGTCGGACCTTGTTAAACGCATGTGTTTGTGTGGTCCTTTCATTATATTAACTACTGCATATTATTTAATAAAATTTTTTATTATAAATTATTTAATAAAAAAAATATGCAAATTTACTTGGTTATTATTCCACTACAAATTTACTTAGTTTTTTTTTTTTTTTTTGGCTGCAAATTATAGCTAACCCCACCTAATAGGATAAGGCTAGGTTGTTGTATTTTTCATTGCAAATTACTCTGATTAGTTGGTTTGTTATTTACTATCATCTCACAAATTATTTAACACACTATTCATCTCCCCTGACGCTAGCATGAGTACAATCCTTCATTATTTTACACAGTCTTGCCCTACATTGCAAGAGGTTATTTCAATTCGAATCCATGACTAATCTCATATAGAATACATTAAAAATTTTAAATTTACTCATAGAAATTGTTATTTTTTAAAACCCATGGTTTTTTAAACTACTTAAAGCTTAAATAAAATAAAGAAAAAAGATAACCTTGTAAACTTCGAGGCCAACTCCATCGTAAAGAAAAAGCCAATTAGCCATCAGGGGAGAGGGACTTTCGGGATTAAGGAATAAAATTATGAAAAGATGGATGAATGAAGGAGAACGAAATTTATAAAATCTTTTTTATGTATACCAAAGGGGGAGCATGGAGGGTTTAGTGCTAGGAAATCTTCATTTATATTTTGGCATAAGAAGTGGGATATTGGACTAATGGATAAACCTAACTTAAATATATCATCAAATTACTAAACCACATAACCGAAGTTGTGAATACCCAAATCACGTAGGTAAGTTTCAAAATTACCAAATCACATACCCAATTCCGCTTTTACCCCCTCCACATGCGCTCACGCCTACCCCAATTGATTACTACATAGAGCAATCGATTCAGGACACTACTGTGCTAATGAACAATTTCCAAATCAATTGCTACAGTATAGCACTTGATTAAAAAACTCTATTTGTGTTCAAAATAATTGTTACTCTCGATATGGTGTATCACAATGATGTTTAAGGGCAAACTAGACAAGCATATAGGACGGCTTTATATCATTCCGAGCTCTCTAAGTCCAACTACTTTTTGGCCGAAACGCTGATAGACCTACGCCATTCAAAAAATTAAAAATTTGATATCTTTGAAAATATGAGAGTCCATGGAACACATTTGAGGTATGAGTATCATCGTCGTGGCAATTATAACGAGCTTTTGACATCATTTCTCATGCCAGTTTCATGTTTAAAAAATTGTTGCTCTCAATATGAATAGAAATGATGTTTGAGGGAATGGATATAATCAAGAGAACTAGACGAGCACATGAACTAGTTTCATGGCATTCCAAGCTCTCTAGATTCATGAACCACTTTTGGTCAATACCAACTAATGGAGTAAACTGCTTGGAAATGAGTACAAAAAGAGTTGATTGGTGAATAAATTGCATGTAATGTCGGTTTCTACAGAAGTAATTAGTCGCTTGTTATAACATTAGTCTTTCAATACTCAGCTAACAACGTCAAGAAAGAATATTAAGAAAAAAATGCACGAAAATGAAAATGTGGCTGCTATTATTGGCATTAAACCAACAGCAGTGAGAACCAATATCAATTAAGTTAATATGGACTCGTAAATAATTATTACAAGGAACTCCTATTGAAAGAGCATGAGAAAAAGGACGAAGTAAAAAAAAGGTATAGTGTGAAAAGAGGAAACCTGCAAAAGAAGTGTTGGGCTTTTAAGCAAGCTTATCTTGTGTCAATACCTAATATAATGTTACAAAGGACAAGTGGTTATTCTCCTCTTAAAAAAAATATTGGAACTGTCATTCTAGAATTTGCCGAGTGTTTTGGCTCCTCCATTATGGAATTGACCAAATGAACTATTTTCACAATGAAATGATTGTAGAGGCAATGCAATACATTGGCAGAAAAAACTCAATTTTGACATTGAAAAAATCCAATGGAATAACAACTCAGATGTTTTACCAAATCGTTTTACCAAAAGGGAAAGGAAATTTACATCTTGGGAAGTGACATTGCATCCTGGCGAAATCGGGGCGGGATCAGCGTTCTGGGAGGCGTCACCAGCGGCAGAAACTCCGAGATGCGAGACGGGCGAGAAGGAGATGAAAATGAGGGCGACGACATGGAGGAGAAGAGAGGGTGGAATGGCCATGGGCGCAGGAAAGTATGTCCCCTCTGCGATCGGTTAGCAGGTCGCCTCTGTTAAACAAATAAAAAAAACCCAGAAAAAAAGGAGTCGCACAAAAGCGGTTGGGCCTTTGAATTGTTTGTTTGGCCATCCTACACTCGCGTAATGCTCCTAGACCTCTATTGGAAGCGATGGCAATGGAGCACATCCGTAACCATTACAGGGAGAAGTTGCTATTTTTGAAAAACAAAATGTCTTTGAACACTGTTATTAACGGAAGTGAATTCATTATAATTCTATTGCATGC
>JBBPFP010000019.1:348722-360499 GCA_037974795.1 Kaempferia galanga
AAATAGGAAGAAAAAAATTATATAATGTATAAAAGATATTTTTTTATTGGGTATGTATATATCTATCGAATATTTTATATCCGATAGGTATAATGACAAATGATATAGAATTCAATATAAATTCAACCCACTGCCCTTTCGGCGGCGGCTACTATTTTCAGTACTCACGATTATATGCATCTAAATTTGAGTAATTATTTAATTAAATAACTGGATAATTTCAGCTTACAGATATTGTTAAAGAGACTTTTTAAAACAGATAAAAATTTTGGTTCGTAGGTTAGCCACTTTCGGGACTTAAATCGTACCGAACCGGGTTCAGCCAATTTCCGGCCCGGCCCAAATAGGCGACGAATAGGTCGTCGTGTGAATCCCAGCTTTTCTTCCTCGTCCGCGATCTTGAGTACTACGTTGAAGCAGCTGGTTTTCGTCTCCGTTTACGCCGAAAGCATGATTCCTCCGGTGATTTTTGTTGTTTTATTTTATTGATCTTATCGATCTTGGATCTTGCTCTTTGAAATCTGGGATTCGATTTGCGCTTGTTTAAAACGTGTGAAATTTTCTGTAGCAGGAGATCGGTCCACCGAAATCATCTTCGCAGAGCCCTAGATCGCCGTCAGGGGCGCCTTTTCTCTCTATCTCCGTCACCGATCCCGTCAAGCTGGGAAATGGCGTCCAGGCCTACATCTCTTATCGGGTCATTACCAAGGTTAAACCTCTACTTTAACGAGTTCCCCTTCTGAATCGCAGCTCCCTCGGTCTTGGATTGGGTTACTTCGGTATTGGTTTTAGTTATTGAATTCGATCGTCCATTACCATGCTTTTTTTTTTCAGATTTTCAGCACATGTTATGTTCTTATACTCGCAACCGATGCTGTAATAGGAACTTTTTTTTTTGTATATCGCAATGAAAAAAACCCTAAAAAGATGCTAATCATCTTTGTCACAGGACGCTGTTTTTCGTTTTTAAAAAACCTATTTATATTTATAATATTTTCACTGTAATATGGCTGTGTTTTGCAGACAAACATAGTCGCATTCCAAAGCCCTGAAAAAATTGTGATTCGCCGATACAGTGACTTCGTGTGGTTGCATGATAAACTCGCCGAAAAGTATAAAGGCATATTCATCCCACCTCTTCCAGAGAAGAGTGCTGTAGGTAATATAATTCAGTAGCTTCTTCATTGTATGGCATGTAGAATTGGCATGTCCATGACGCAATTGTATTATGAATTTTTATGGAAGTGTATGAGACCTCTTGCATTTAATATGGTAACTTTTGGTTTATAATAATTTATGTTAACTAAATTGTGAACTGAATTGCAATTTTAACTTTACACCAAATCCTTTTGCACCTACATATTGGTTTTTTTTGAGGTTTATCTAAAATCTTATCCAGCAAGCAAATTTCCATTTAGGTAAAGCAGCCTTTCTACATTGTAATTAATTAATTATATTATCAGTTGGTTGCTAATATGTTTGTTCTCTGATATCCTGATAAAATCCAGAGAAATTCCGCTTCAGCGCTGAGTTTATTGAGATGAGGCGTCAGGCTTTAGACATTTTTGTGAACCGAATAGCTTCACACCCTGAACTGAAGCAAAGTGAAGACTTGAAGACCTTCCTGGAAGAAGATGAAGAGGTATGGAACTCTGTATTGTTGTATATCTTGATTGTAAATTGGAAGAAGTTTACAGTCTTGAATATTGTAGAATATGAGGAAAGAAAATATTCTATTGCATTCATTATGAAATAATCGTTACATATATAGAGAGAGACTTTTGATAAAATTCTAAAACCTAGAAGTACTAATGTGAAATGGAATCCACTATACATCTTTAACAGTTCTCAAACTGAAAGATAGATACTATCTAGCTTGTTACATAAACTATAAAAATTAATATATGCAGAATTTAAATGATAAACATTTCATCTGCATGCAAGCAAAACAAAACTTAAGGAGTTACTGAAGCATGCAGCCGATGATTCCCTTGAACTTAGATTCACACACCAACAATGCCTTTGATCATGACACAAAGTTCTTTGTGAAGGATGAAGTGAATTGAGAATGAATAAAATATAATGTCACTAATCGCTTGAGTGGGGTTCCTCGTGAAGTGGTATATACAACATGTGATAGACTGAGGAAAAACAAAAGTACTCATGGCTTAAGGAAAAAGGAGGGATAGCAAATTCCAACCCTTTGTTGTATCTAACAAAATGAGAATAGAATATTTTATTTATTCAATACCAGGACTCAATTCTTTGTTGGACATGGCAAAATGAGTATTGGACATTGGAGAAAGCCATAGGAGAAGATGAGAAGATCTGGTGGACTAGTGAGAGGCTAAGAAGGAAAAAAGAACTTTTTAGCAGGCTTTTGTGACAAAAGTTGAGAGAAGCTTCGCTGTAGGTGAGAGCTTGCTTCCATGGCCACGTTGTCTGGAAATGAGTCAATGCAAGAGGGTGGCCATGATACTAGAAATGATAGAAGATGAGGTAAAAAAACTCTCAATGTGAGATAGAGGAGGCTTTGGGCTTTAATGGAAGTGAATGACAAAAGATCTAAAGGGTGTCCATGATCTAGGAGGCGCCAACTCACAACTGTGAATGGACAACGATGGAGGTGGTGCTCTAAAACCCAACATGGTGGTAAGGGACATTGTGTCTTGTCTATGCACGAGTTGCATGCAACAATGCAATCGAGCATTTGCAGATGGTGAGATTCAGGAGGAGGTTTCTTTTCTACCATAACCTGGTTACCCAGGAAATTGATTGGGACTGGGAGTGTCATGCATGGCATTACATTTATCTTGCCCTGGTCACATGCCCCCTATACAGTGGACATCTTTGAGGCACTAGAGACGGTCAGGAGCAAATTTGCTATTGGAGGAAGAGACATCAATGACTCCCTGTGAAGGTAATTTGGAAAAAATCCTAATCTTAAAAGGGTATCTTTCCTAGCATATAGAATTTGAGGAAAGCTAATATTATCTTGCATGCACCATAGAGTAAGTGTTCAATGAACATAAACTAGTGAAAAAAAAAATTAAAATTTAGAAGTACTAATGTGGAACTAAATCCACTACACCTAATACCTAATAAACCCAATACCTCTGACAGTTATAATCCTGTTCTATCCTCCATTACATTTATTAGCAACTTTGACCATTCCTTTATTTCCCAATTCACTTCTCCTATAGAGCATACATTTATATTTTCCATAAATTTAGACTAGTTTCATATACCTTCAATCCTTGCAATCATCAACCTGGCATCTTGCTTTTTATTGTTAACCATATTTTTTTTATTAATGTCTAAGATTGAGCTACTATATACATGATGCATGACACCTGTGTTTTCAGTGAATGCCACTGTTTTATAAAAATAAAGTCACTAATTCCATGCCATTATTGCTTCTTTCACCCTAAACTTTCTAATGTTTGACATGTTGTCATCATGTAGTCCTTCTGATATCTGTAACTATCAGCTGTTGAGAAACCCACCAATCTTTGGTATCAATCAAAAGGTTTTCCTTTTTCAGAAAATGGTTTACCTTCTATAACTGTCACTTTCTCTGAATTTTGAATTATGCACTATAACCATCTAATAATTTAACACGCGCACTGCATGTATGTGTAATTGTATTATCTCTCTATTTTGCTTTTATTTCTCTTTTCTCCTACCAATGGCCAAATAATATCCATGTCAGTTACCTCTGTTTGCAAATTATCCTCACTCTGTATCAAAATCCTGTGTTTTCTAAGTAACATTTGGTTTGGAAAGAAAATGGTCAAGTGTGTGGACATGTGTGCAGACAATGGAGAGAACAAGGTCGCTTGAGACTGGAATTTTCAAGAAGCCTGCTGATTTGTTACAAATGTTCAAGGTATCTTCTTTTATCCAGAAAGACACAAATTTTGAAAGAGAATTTTTCACAATCCTTGGCTTGTTGGTATATGCTTTCTTCGAACTTCTATTAATATATTAACACTTATGATTCTCTGTTTGATCAATTAATACCTTTGGTTAATTTTTTTTCTCTTTCCATTATTATTGGTGCTTCACTGTATTCCTTTGTTTGTAGGGCTGTAAATGAATTGAACATTCGTGAACAAGCTTGGCGTTCGGCTTGATAAGAGTTTCTTTATGTTCGTTCAAAACACACAAGATCAATTAAATAAACAAGCTTGAACAACTCATTAAACTAAACAAATAAGCTTGAACATATATGTATTCAGCTCGTCAACGTTTGTGAATAATGTTCACGAACTATGTTCATTAATAAAACTCTTATCAAATAAATAAAGAAACTTTTAAATGAACAAACAAGTTTGAATTATCAAGTTCAATAACCAATCAAATAAACAAAAGTTTCAGACAATCAAACAAGCGTGAATTGAGAGTTTGATAACATCCAAATGAACCAAGCTCAAGCGCATAAAAAATAAGTCAAGCTAAGGTTGAACAATCATTTCAATGACTTGATTCATTTTAAGCTGCTTGGCTCGGTTACCTTATCAAATCAGCTTGGACAACCAAAGCTTGGCTTAGCTCGGCTCGGCTTAGCTTGTTTACAACCCTACTTGTTTGTTAGATTTAGTAAAAAAAATTAGTTGCTGTTTGTCCTACATATTGTGTTAGCTAATTATCTAAAAGTTCCTAATTATAGGATGTACAGACAAAGGTAACTGATGTTGTCCTCGGAAAGGAAAAACCTGTTGAAGAGACTGATCCTGAGTATGAGAAGCTAAAGCACTACATCTTTGGCCTTGAAGACCATCTAACAGAGACACAAAAACAGGCCGTTCGTCTTGTAAAGCGGCACAGAGGTGATGATGTCTTTGAGCATTTATATTACAGTAATCTGTCAAGTGCTACTTCTTTATTCTCTTGAATGCTAATTGGATGCTTTGTCTAATTCTTTGATCATAGAATTGGGTCAGTCATTGTCTGAGTTTGGGAAGGCGATTAAGCTCCTAGGCAGTTGTGAAGGAGATTCTCTTGGGAAGGTGTTTGCAGAGCTTGGTTCAAAATCAGAATTATTGTCAATAAAGTTACACAAGGAGGTGCATTGTTGAGATCAATTCAAATATTTTTTATCAGCTTTTCTTCCAAACAATATGCATGCTGTTATGTTATGATATACTTTATCTTCTTCCAGGCACACAACCTTTTAATGAATTTTGAAGAGCCATTAAAAGATTACGTGAGATGTGTACAGTCTATTAAGGTTAGTCTTTCAAAATAATCAAATGATACTTCATGTTGGACATTTGGAATCTGATCCCATACCTGTTTTTTTTATTGCAAAGGCCTTTTCGCGAAATAGTCTTGGAAAAGATGTACTTTACCTTCGTTTTAAATTGAAACCATGAAAATATTTGAACTGTAATGATGGCTTGTGTACTATTCTAAATGGGAATGATTGTAATCCTTTTTTTTTTTTGTTGAAACAGGATTCTTTTTCTCATAGGGCCAATGCTTTCAGGTTGCATTGTGAACTGGCTGAAACAACCAAGCTAAAGGAGATCAACTTGTATGTTTACTGAACAATGCTTCGTTTATGACCAACTTTTTTTCGAGTGGAATGTGAACTTTGCCCTCTAAATCACTCTACTCCTTAGTTGCCAGTTCACTATTTATTAACTGAATTAAATAGAAGCAATTCTTTCTTAAGAATCCCCATCCATGAAATGCAACACTTGGTCAAAGTAATTATCGCCCCTTGTTTTGTTTATATGGTGAATAGTGATGCCTGATTTGATTTTGCGCAGAGAAAAATTGAACCTTATGCGCTCTGACAAAACTAGGGAAGCAGAGATTGAGTACAGAGAGGTAAAACCTATACCCTGTGCGCCTACTGAGGCAACAAGCCTCTCATACATGGAACTTTAAATGGTGACCTTTCATTTGACTATTCTTGTAGCTGAAAGCAGAGAGCGAAGAAGCAACAAGAAGGTTTGAGACTATCGTTAAGCGGATGAACGAAGAAATAGTCCGGTTTCAAGAACAGAAGACTGCAGAATTGGGACTGGCCTTCCATCTATTTGCTAAGGGACAAGCAAAGCTTGCTAACGATATAGCGGATGCATGGCGCAGCGTCCTACCTAAGATTGAAGCTTGTACTCTTTCCTCAGGACACAACTAGTTCTACTCCTGGCTCTTGTCTCCTGGCTCATCACGACGCCGGGTTGTTTCTTGTTCAGTGGCTTGCATGAGAGACTGAGAAGTGAGGACTGGAACATTGGACTGGAGAATTCTGGAGCACTCCGGGAGCCCGTTGGGTTTATTTCTTTGTCAATACTTGTGGACGACTGTAACAGAGTTAGTTTGCTTAATGGATAGATACTCTTCAAAATCGTTTCCTTTGTCTCTTCTCTGAAACTGTTTATCTTAATCAAGACATTGTTTCTATGTGCTTCAGTGAATGTTTAAGAATGATAGATTGCATAAAGATGCCTGAATGATTACTGTATTCACACACACACTCTCTCTCTATATAGTGAACTTATTTTTATATTTAGTTGTAAAACAATTTTAAAATATAGAATAGTTATCCTGATTTTTTTTCTGCTTACTCTATAAATGTTTATTTATTTTATTTTATTTGCTAAGTAACACACTTGATTAGCCCAACTGAATCTATTGGATTGGCTAATTGGATCGAGCGGGTTGATTCAGCTAGTCAGGCTAAATGAACTAAATGAGTTGATTGGGTTTTGACAGTGCAGGGCAATTGGGTTGGTTGAACTTAATAGGCTGGATACATCGATTGAGGCAATTTGGTTGTACGGATCAGACAAGGCGTTTAGGTCGGATAGATTGACCAATGTGGCTAGGCTTGGTCCATGGATTAGGTTGAATGGTATAATCAATTGGCTAGTCAAATTGATTAAGGCATCGATCAAGTCAAATGAGTTAGATGAGGAGGAAGATTCGATTGAGCCAATTGGGATGTTTGATCTGAATGCACTAATTGAGTTAATCTATCCAGATGAGTGAAAGAGACAAATTTAATTGATCAAGGTAATCAAGTTAGTCGCCATGATGAACTAGTTAGACTGTCAAGGCTAATTGAGGCAACTAGGTTGGTTTGAGTAGGCGAACCAATCAAACATGATATGAGAATTTTATAATTTAATTGAAAATACTTATTCTTGCGTATTCTATTTATAAAAATAATGTTTTTATTTATTATCTATTTCATTTTATTTTAAAAAAGAAGAGCTCGTGAACAACTCATTGATTAGACTGCGGGTCCAGGTCTGTACATTGAACCGAACTTGGATGCCTATCGAGTTCAGTAGTTCAGTTGGTTAAATCGAACCTGTTCCCTGTCTCGAACCAGCCAAACGGATTCCGATGGTGTGGTTCGTAATATGATTGGTAGTCAGGGGTGATTTAGTCAGTTCGAATAACTCTCACCGCCCAAAACCCTAGAAGCACGACCAAGAAGTGCTATAAAATGCTGTAGCCTGTAAGACGGTGGCGCAGGCTGAAGCGAGTACGCGCGATGCAGATCTTTGTGAAGACCCTCACGGGGAAGACGATAACCCTAGAAGTCGAGAGCAGTGACACTATTGACAATGTTAAGGCGAAGATTCAAGACAAGGAAGGTGCTCATCTTTCGGTTCTTCTCCTTTCACTTTATGAATACAAACTGATTTCGTTTCTTAAAATTCCATTTCTGTATTCGTTGATCTTTGATTCTAGGCATTCCGCCTGACCAGCAGAGGCTGATCTTTGTCGGTAAGCAGCTCGAGGATGGACGAACCCTCGCGGACTACAACATCCAAAAAGGTGCAATTTTTTTTAAACTACGCTTGTTGTTGTGTATTTTATCATAGTTGTAATAGTTTCTTGTTTTTTATAAATTACTTTAGAGTTTACTCTGCATCTGGTGCTGAGGCTGAGGGGTGGAATCATTGAGCCCTCTCTTATGGCCCTCGCTAGGAAATACAACCAAGAGAAGATGATCTGCAGAAAGTAAGCTTACATTTGTGGATTTTCTTCCAGTGATTCAGTTTGTGATTGAGCGTTTCTATGCTTATGGTTCATCCACTGTCCTTCAAATAAAATATGAGATTCTATATTGTTTCTGAGAGTGAATTCTTTGTTGCTGGATGATGGGCTTTGGCAGAAATATGGGATTTATTTGCAATTGATTTTGACATGTCAAACACATTCTGGATTTGAGTTTGATATCTTGTTATTTTTTTTCCTCGTATGATACTTCATTCTAGCTGTAAACGTGTCCTAGTTGTGTTAATATGGGTTCTTTAAAATTTAATGATTTTGTACAAGATTGCTGAGATGATGTTTTGATCTATCTACATGTAACCCAATATAGAGGGTAATGAAATCAACTAAATTAGAACCCCCTTTCTCTTGGGGAATGACATGGTGTTGAGCGTTTTGACGGTTTAAGTGATGAGGACAGGACAAACTCTCTTTCTTTTTAATATTAGCTTAGAAGGAGTTGTTTTGGTTGATGGAAAGGTGCATGCAACAAGGGAAGAGGTAAAACTAGTGGCACATACTGAAAAAAGGGGGTTGTTGATAAGAATATGAAAATACCTTCAATGGGGAGGAAGATGAACAAGAGGTACTTATAATCAAGGAGAATTTCTATATTTTTCTATTGCTATTATCCATCCCTCATAGGTCCTTGGGTGGTTGACCTTTAGTTTTTTAGTGCTTCCTTCTGGGTTGGATCTTTAGCAAATTCTTCCACCAATTGCATGAAAATTTCCAATCCAATTTCTGGAGACTTTCACCTATAGTTGGCTGTGATTAATTATTTTGATCCCTACGAATAGTGTACTGAGTGAGGCTGCAAGGAAAGAATGATATATATAAGAAGAATTATAAATTACAGAGATAGATTGATAGAGATGGAGAATAGTGAGTCGTAGATAGAAAGAGAGATGTAAACATTACATGCATATTTATTACATATCATGGACTTAGTATAATGCTAGTCTCCAATACATAATTACTCATTTAAGCATCTAAATTGACCAAACATGTTCTAATGACTCAGGGACTAATCTCTATTATAAATTGATTTCAAATTAATAAAATGCAAAATATATGAAGTCTATAATTTTTTGTTGATGTGGATGTGGCAGATGAGCACATATTACATATATATACAGGCAGTGGAAACTCCTACAAGCTTAGTTTACTCCTATTTTTGGAGCTTTTCTAGAAATAACTAATTATAAAATAATTCATTTCTATTAACTTGTTTTATGGTTGTCTGACTCACCATTAAAACTAATTATAATGAAATCTAAAAGTTATTTATTTCAGAAATAAATATTTGCTGATATGGATATCTGTTGATCTGGAAATTTGGCATTATTCTCTTGATGCCTATTTTCTGATGCATTTTAGAACTGTGTTGCAAGTGAGGTTTAAAGTTTTAACTTTTGGATTTCAAACTGAAACAAGATTTAAAGCCTTGTTAATTGTTTTCAGAGTGATATGGCTTAAATAAAAATTTCTATTTGTCCTTCTGTTGTTAATTATTAGAAAACAATGCCAAGTCTTGGCAGGCATGATGAATCAATTAGATGTGCTAAGTATTTCGGTTCTAATGAGCTAAAATTTTGAGGCATAATAAGATTCTGACCTGCCAATTGGCTATAATTATAGACATTGATCAATTTGGAGATGGCATAACAACTGTATTCATGGGTATGGAATCACTTTCTTTAGTACCTTCATCAAAATATTATGTGAATTACTTTGAAGTCTATAAAGTTTATGCTAGTTTCTGAATTAGATATGTAAGAACCTCGTCTTAGTGTACTTAATATTACCTTTTTTCTTGATCTTCTGAATGTCAATGAGCTAGTCTTTTTTGTTTTGTTCATATTATGATTTTTGTTTATGTTTTCCATGGTTTCTTTTTTGTTTTACCTTTTCTTAGAAGATTGGTTGATAAGTTGTTTTTGTTTTATCTACTTGTAAACCTATATTAGTGAATCATCATCATCCTGTTTTAACTATATGTGATTGGCTGTTCATAAGTTTGGACATTTTATGATACCCATCCAGGCTTTACACAACCTTCAGTCTTTTCATCTGGGCCTGGTTTAATCCAAAGGCAGTTTAGAAGCATATAAGCCAAAGGGATCCTAGTGATTAATGAAGCATAACACTTTTTTTGTGTGTAGATGTCCAGCGTTCCTGGTCCAATCCTATTTTTTGTGAATCTTTCAGAAAGTGCTTTGAACTCTGAATCATTGACGAATCTAGACAACCTGAAAAATTGTGGATTTAAATCTAAGCCATAGCTCAACCCTTGTTTTTTATCCACTTTATTTTTAAGCTTTAACTGATAAAAAAAATCAATGTTCTCAATTGGTAAATATTAGAAAACACTGAGCTGCCTCGCAGGTGTGATGAATCAATTAGATGTGCTAAGGAATTCGTTCCTAATGAGCTTAACTTTTGAGGCATAATATGATTCTGACCTGCCAATTGGCTATAATTTTATGATACTAATTACATTGTGTGTATTACTTTTTAAGTCTATAAACTTCTTTTCAAAGCATACTTTTTGTCATTTTCATGGATCTTTCCTTTTCCCCCTCAAAACTTACTACACAAGTTCCTCAAATTCATGCCCTTTTAAAAAAGTTGTACAAGTTTAGTTTGACCTTTTGCATGTTGAATCCTTTGCTTCTCGTTCTCAAATGTTTTGTTATTTCGGTGCTTTACCTTGATTATCCTTTGAGTTAATGCTTTATGTACCTTTGTTGCAAGCGATACAATATTGCATGGCTTCTTCAGGATTTGCTGGTTTATCATTAATTTCTTAGTTTACTAATCACAAATTAGTTTACCCCAAGTAGATGTCTTTTTGGCTGTCGACATGTTTAGCAATTGGAGGATTTAGCTTCCATCGTAGTGATGATTATCTTCGCCGTATTGTTCGTAACCACCATGTATTTTTCTTTTCTAGGTGCTATGCACGATTGCATCCGAGGGCTGTAAACTGCCGGAAGAAAAAATGCGGCCACAGCAATCAGGTATATTTGCCTCTCAAATGATCACAGTTATCGTCTTTTACAGCTTTCTATGTCAATGCATTGTCTTCTGGTATAAAGCCAATATCGAAATTTCATTCGTTGATCTCTGCAGCTGAGGCCTAAGAAGAAGATCAAGTAAATTATGCGATTCAAATTTCTTTTCCCAGGCTGAATTGCCATTTCAAAAAATTCTACACCTTGTGTGGGTTCAATTTTCATGCGGCGCAAATAAACTTTTACGGCGTGTGCTTCCCAGATTTATCCGACGTGGAAAATTTATGAGGGATTGAATTAGCCCCTGTAAAGGAATGGTAGAAATAAGAAAATGATTTTGCTTTCATTTTAAATTTCTAAATAACTCTCAAGGTTGTGAGATGATCTGGTTCTGCAAAACTCTACCAAATTAGCACCAGCATGCCCTTGAATTATCATAGATCTAGCAGCCTCAGGGAACCACTGATCCCAACAATTGCTACAATCAAGGTACACCAAGTTGCTCAAACCAAAAATGCTTCATATTTATCTAAAAAGATACTATGCTTGAAGCCTTTCTTTTCTTAGCATAAAATTGAATCAACTTAAATGATAACGAAATAAAAAGGGACAAAGATTCAATCTGTCTCCTACTTTAAGGCTCATTGGTGGCAAAAGACGACTTTGCTCGACTCCAGCGTCATGATCCATGATCGCAAACCACTGAATGGATGATATATCGTACAAGTAAGAATATAA
>JBBPFP010000019.1:405073-428363 GCA_037974795.1 Kaempferia galanga
GAGTTTCTTGCTAGATATGAAGGAATCAAAAATAAAAATGCTCACTTTGCCCTTCGAAATGCATTAATTGAGCATTTGTGGGAACAATACAGTAATTCTGATAATTAAGTGTCATAATGATGTATTTTCAATGAAGTGTTATTTGGTTTGTGAAATTATTTTATCCTAATTGTTTATGGTTGTGTATTATCTTTAAATATTAGTATATCTACTAAATTATTTCTATCAAATTAAAAAGAAAGATACAAATTTTTATATTCTTATAACTAAAAATATAATATTATAAAAATTAGTGATTATGTACTATAGAATTATTAATTTTAATAATTATTATTATTATAAAAAAATTAACAGATTAATATATATGTTGAATGATAAATTATAAGATGTATTAAGAATATTCTATGGAATATTCCTTTTAGTATAGGAAATGGTGTCCTATGGTTGGAGTTGGAAAAAAATTTGGTGTTAGAATGACACTAAAATGGTGTATTTTTTGTACAAAAATGGTGTTTTGCATTGGAGATGGTCTGAGAAACTTTGGTGAAACTAAAAGGATCGCCCTCAGAATCAACACCTAGTATCAACTAAAAATAAACAATTTCAAAGTGAGAATAAGAACAAAATTATATTTAAATATGTTGATTCATAACAACCATCATTGGTTTTCCATCCAAAGTGACCAAAAATAATCATCCAGACACCGGTACATTAGAAAGATAAATAGGCATATATACAACATCAATGTGAGTCATACATCATCATACACTGCCTTAAGTTAGTGCAAGGCTGATAATGTATTGTAATGGACTGAAAATGATCAATCATTACTAATGCTAACAGACGGCTCGCCGGAGAACACACTACCACCAGAAGCTGCCGATCCAGTCTGAGAAGTGCTCAGGCCTCGACTTCTATGCATTTGCCGCAGTCTAAACACATCCTTCGGAAGTGGACGGCTCTGTTCAGTTGTGCTCTCATCATCTTCATGCCCTAGAGAAATAGCATGTCAATAGGTATATTGTAAAAGAATGGTAAAATAAACTTAAGCAGACTTTGCTCAAAATACACAGGATTTGTTTGCCAAACAAAAGAGTTTTCAACACCAACATAAAGCTTAGTCCAAGTTGAAGCATTGAGGATGAATGTGAATTTACATTCACGCTTAAATACTCAGAATATGATTGTATTTGGCACGAAACACCATGAATCATTCCAAAACAATTTGCTGTAGGTGCTGGCTTGTCTACCAATATTGGATGGATGACTAGAATAACTGATATGCTTAGTATTATCTTTCATACCGCATCACTCTATTGATTTAGTTACAATTACAGCAAAGATATGCCTTTAAATCAACAAGAAGTTAGTTTTTACAAGCAGCTTTCTCAGTGCACTTCCTGTACCAGAAAAATAGCTTTGGGAAGATGTGCAGTGAAGGTGAACAAAGTATTCCACCACATATCTTTAAAACTACATAATATGAATCCCAGAATACTTAGGCCTTTAAGAACTCTGGGAAATCCCTCATATAATTTTTAAAATTTTATTTATTTAAATAAATAAACAATAATAAAAATAGATTTACATTGATAAATTTTTCCCAGTGCATGTAGAGGATATCTGGGAAAAAATTCCTGTCATTTCCTTTACTCTATTTTTGACAAAATAAACTAACAAAAAATACCAATGAAAAAATTTGCTCATAGGAAAAGCACCACCCTATATTAAACTATGAAACAAAAGGGAAAAATATCTAGAGGAAGGTCAAAAGACATACTATCAAGATATTTTCGTTTGCCCGAATGTTCATCTCTGGGAAGCTTGTGGGATGGCCCATTGTTCATCCGTGTCTTGGTGGAGCCTGAAAGATCACTTGTGCTAGGACCTGGACCTGCCTGCGTTTGCTGAAGAGAAACAGCTGGTTTTCCAATCCGTGTTGTTGGTGTAGGACTCTGTAGTAAAATAGATAAAACAACGTCTATATCTGGAACTGGTCCTGCCAATAGTTGAAGTCCCGTATAAAATAGTTATAATTAGGAAATATGGAAGTTTATTTAGGTTACTACCCTGACAAATGCAGTTTTATGCTGGCATGAAACAGGCAGCATCTCTATAACCAACAAAAGGACACAAATCGCTATCCCTAAACAAAGTTTCCATTGTCCTAAGAAATAAAATTTCATAGGATAGCAGAATAGAATCAAAATATAGGGAACTCGAGAACGGATGCTATGACATGAGTCCAAGGGTGAGAAGGATATCCAACACTTGTGAAATTAAACTTATAAATATTGATCTGTAAGTTGCTAATTTGCAAACTTAAGCAGATATTGCATTTCATTTTGTTGATGACCAGACTGCGACACACACTGGCAAGTATGAAGAAGTGATTGATTGCAAATTGACTCAATAAGAGGTACGATGAACTAATTCACAAACAATGAGGTTATATCCCCTCCATGTTTATTTAAAATTATGGCTCCGTGTTCCAGTAAAATGATTGTTTTAAAGTGAATTGCTAAAAGGTGAGATGTTTCTGTATGCAAAATTGATTGTGGTTCAATTTAGCCTTGCAGGTTTATTTGGTTGATGTTGGTTTTTGATCAGGTGGTGCGAGAGTTATAACAAGTTCAATTGATGTTTGGTTGTTTATAGTATCACGTATGGCTACAAATGATCTGGTACTGGCTAAACCAACAGAAGACACATTACAACTAGATTCTTTACAATTAGATTCCAAAACAGAAAACTATGAGACATTCCTTGATAAGGAATATTCTATAAAAATAATTGCTTGCATTGAAGACATAGCAGGTCATGCCACCAAATTGGCAAATTCAAATCCATGAAATACCTGAACAGAACAGATGTTGGAAGCCAGAAGAAACAGAGATGCTTTTAATTGAATTGGCACAAAGATCTTCCTGAATTTGCCACCAGAGTTATTCGTTCTTGAAAGATCTTTCTCCTGTCTCTCACACAATGGCAAGAAAAGTTGCTGCCCTCTGATCAAGGTCTGAATTGAATCGAATTTCGAGATAAAGGATGATTTTATTGATGTATGAATACACAAGGAAGAAACAGCAGAGCTTGGAAGAGATCAAAAGAATCAAATTTTGGAAAAGCTCTGTGCCTCAATTGAGGATCCATAGAGGGTTGTCCAGCAAAATCTTAGGTTTGTGTAATGGGTTCTGATGTATAGGTTTAATAAATTATCTGATAATTGAAGCAGTGATGCAGACTTATAATCAGTTGTTTATATCTCATCTTTCCATTATTTTTTGAGTTGATTTATTCTGATTTTGGTTTCTTGATAATTTCCTTGATCGTGATAGATATATCATGAATAATTTAGTTGCAATCCCAGAGAATGTGTTGATTATTCAAGGATATATCTTTACATGTTTTTTTATTAGTTGTTACGTTTACTAATTGATACTGAAAATTTACCATCTTCAACAAAATACATGATAGTTTTGTTAGGCATTTATGATGTTGATATAGTAGTAGGCCATGTTAGTAGGACTCTGGCCTTTTGGCTTATATACTAGTTTGATTGCAGAGTGTTGGATATGCTATTTCAGCCCTAGTTTGATTGTCATAGAAGTCTATGAGCTTCAAATCCTTGGAAATTCAATAAACGGCATCAAACAAAAAACAATCAAAACAGGCATATGAGGTTTAGGATAAAGGCAAGTGATGAGAATGAGGCGATAATTCAGATTTTAGAACTCCAGATTTGGTTGATGAGCTAGGGATGGATGGCAATAATGGAGATTACGAAAAAATGGCAAACCATTAGCTAGACTGCTAGAGGTAAGTTCTCTCTCTTACATCTCCTAATATGTCAGAACTTTCTTTCTCTCTTTGCTTATACATTTTTCATCTTTTTCTTTCTTTTCTCTCATAAATGTAGGTGTTGAATCTCCAATGTCTTCATCTGCAGTTTATCATTTCCTATTTTTCTTTGTTTTACAAATTTGAATTTTCATAGTATCTCTGGTATGAGGTGGGAGTTTTTTAGGAATGCATCCTTTTCTAAAAACAATAATAAAGTACCCAAATACAATTATTTTCTCAAATTGTTCCAAAGTGTTTTGGGCCACCAATCTGATATTGTAGGACAACAGTCCAGTTTTACAAATATATGTGCAACGAAAGCAGAAAGATTGAGCATGGGTACCCCCAAAAAAGATTTGACATATAAATAGTATATATTTCAAGATCATGTGCAACGAAAGCAGACAGCATCTCAAGTCTGAAAAAATAGAGAGGAAGCTGAATTGTCGAAGAACATTTGCAAATATGTGTATACGTGTTTCAATTGGACGTCAAGATAAATTAAATTTTATGCATTGACCACTTTTTCAATTTTGAACAACTTGCATCTAAAAGAAATTGTTATATACCTACTGCAATAAGCAATGTTACATGACAGACATGGACAAGCAAGCACACATCAACCAAGACGGAAACATGTACCAAACAAAGTTGAGAATGTCACGATATTCTAGTTAAATGACAAACAAAATACTAAGGTACCTTCAACAATAGGCAAATTTGTGATAAAAGTGGCCAGCACTGGTGAGATTAGTTTAAGAATGTCACTGACTGCAGTTGTACTATTACCAACAGGAGGTAAACCAGAGGTATGTGTTGAATTGGAAGATGCTGGAACCTCAGATCCTGTAACAGTTGAAAGAGTCAGGAAAGTTTTTTTTAAAAAATAATAATAATAGGAAATTTTGATGTGCAGTTATTTGTGGATGAATTGAGGATAGGAAATTCTGAAGTTCATGATAAACAAAACCAGGAAATTAATTGCTTATTGCATGCCAAGTGCAATCAGCTTCTATATGGTCCAAGGGATATCTGAATATCAGAAAGGTTCTGGAAGTAGTCTCATCTGTAGTCCATTGAACGCCCTTACAAACTTCAAGTTCCTTAGGTAACTGAGTTTAAGAGGAGATAAGGAAGAACATTTTACTCTTCTTAAGAAACAAATCAAGCCATCAGCTTTAATCTAGTGTGTCACACAACTTAAGTCTCTCAACAGCTGCATTAATGTTGTCCCTTCTCCAAGCTTGGCACGAATGATTTCTTCATTAAATATCTCTTTACTATTTTGTCCAACAAGATGTGCGTGACCTATAACTATGTTCCAGCTTGAGAATGTTATAATAATAATTAAGTCACACATCGTTTAGTCATTAATTATTATATTGGGACATTACACGTGCACAAGAGTAATAGCATTCTTTTCTAATCATAATTTACAGTTTTCGTGTCATCTCACCCATGTCGTGCAATATGGTACCTTTCATTTCCCACACCAAGATGTAGCAGAATGTGACACCACTGCAGAGCCTTTCTTTAGGTCAGCAGTGGCTACCTATGATGAAATTAACAGGAGAGGGAAGAAAATAAAAAGGATGGTGACCTTCTATAACAAGAAATTCACTTCCTCTTATACCACATCTTCCTTTCTGTTGTTGGTGCCAGTTTGACACAGACATTTGCTGACCTGTACCATGTGTTAACACAACTCAACAAAGGTAAGTGACAGCTCAGATCTAGGACCAAACTGGTTCAAGCACTAACACTTGAGGACCCAAATTACTGTATATCTCATTCTTCATAGCTTAGTATATGTTCAAGCAAGAGTGTATAACTCACAAAGAAATGATGCAATCAACGCAGACAACTAGGAAACTGACAGTGAGGGATTTCCAACTCAATAGATATGCTAAATTGAGAGTTAGTGTTTGATTTAATTCCATCAAAAATAGACCTAGAATCCCCATCCTAGCCTCGAGGATGGTTTGATGCTCCTTTGATTCCACTCTGATAAAAGCAAATGAAGACATCCTGTTCCAATTTAGTTGACACAACCCATCCCATGTGACAACATAATCACTAGAATAATCATGTTATGCTGGTGTAGAATTATGCCAAAATTTTGATCTTGAAGGGGGCAGCAGCCATCAAAAATTTCAAGATTGAGATCAAACCTAGAAACAACAAGAGGTCCACAAATTTGGATCCTAACACACAATCCGACAAAGCATAGGTTTTGATAAGTTATTAACTCTGACCTCTAGAGAAAAGTAGGATTTCTAGCCTCTGCTCTTTAAATTAAAAGTGTTGCTAAATTGACAATTTAAAAGGATTAATGTGTTTGTACTGCCACTAAGATTTTATTAAAAGACAAAGAAATTAAGCTTCAACTAGAATAACATAGGAACTAGATTTATTCACGGCGGCCAAATCAGATTAGAAATCCGAACTTAGCTCAAATGCAATAATTAGGATAGATCTTCTCTAAATAAATTAATTAAACAAAGCTATAATAGAAAACAGGCAGAATTCCAAGGTTAAGTCTCATTCCAAGTAGGGGTTTCAATGCCTAGACTAGAAAAGATGGATATGGTGCTAACTGATTTACTATGTTGGTACGAGATGGTATAGGGGCCTCGCTTGGGAGGAGGAACCAAGGAGGAAGGAACCTGAAATAGAAGAGTCAAAGAGTGTCACATTTTTCCAGAATGTTTAATGCCACTCAAATTTCTAAAATCATGCTCAATTACATTAAATCATTGTAAAGTAATATCATATCAAATGAAATATGTTGGTTCTATGGTGTATGTACATTGTTATTTATGAGGTGAGATTAGACTGTTAAATTGTAATCAATGCTCCATTCTAATGAATATCTCAACTGATCTGACCCAAGGTGTAGCAGAAGCCACTGATCCTACCTGAGGTGTGACCCAAGGTGTAGCCCAATTCAGTTATATGAAAATGTTTTTGTCCAAAATACAGTACATCAACAACTTTTACCTAGAGTTTGTCTTGGATCGTATATAACCATTCGAGAGGTATCTGGATAAACAACCTTTGAAGACGGTGGCAGCGACTTTGAATTTGTTGTCAGTCCGGCAGAAACCTTGTCTCCACCTAGGACATACAGTGACAATGACTTCCACTTCATCCAAATGTTATGAATATAAAGTTTCCAAAGGCAAATTATAAGTGCTAATGTTTGGAGCAAAAAAATGCATACCAGTGATATTAACATAATTAAGTAAACTTGGCTTGTCAACTCTTTTGTTGATGTTTTTCATGAGCCACTGAAAATATCATAAGAATTTCCATGAAATATCATTCTCTTTTCTATGAAAAAAAGGACAAATAGAGGAAAACATTAATTGAAGAAGACAAAATTTCAGAGGAAACAGCAAACAAAAATATACTTGAAATAAAAGAAATTAATAAACTCAGTGATTGTTCTAACTCAAGGATAAAATAAGCAATAAGATTTAAAAGACTCCATCAAAAAGCTAACCAAGGTCTAGGATCCTTAGATATTGTTCTTTCAAGCATCCGTATGTACTAATCATCATGGATGAATATCACTTTTGTTTTCTTCGAAGTCAGCATCAAGCTGTAGTCTTTTTTCGGAGAGGCAGGCTCCCAATCTCGCCAAGAATATTGACATATTCTGCATATTGGTCTTCTTGATTACCAATCAAGTTTTGTACATCTGTAAAGTAAAACCCAAGAGCCGCAGACCGATACCGATGATGCTTGATGTCATTTCAATATGAATTTGCTGGATGTCGAATAAATCATAATTAGGGGCAGATTTGTTGCACAAAAATCACATTCAACTCCTACTTCAACCAATGCTCTTGAACTTGCAGTAAGGGTGACCAACCCTTGAGGCTTGTATTATGACACGTTAAATGTGAAAGGGAACAATTAACATGCATCTAGACATGTAACCTCATAGTGAAATCGGTTGGACACCCAGACCTAACCCTTCTATAACACCCAGACTTCAACAGGCACAATTCTGGTGTCCTTTTGTATCTTCTCTACAGATTCCCCTTTCCTTCGGTGTCTGTGACTTCAACAGGCATGATTCTGGTTTCCTTTTGTATCTCTCTACAGATTCAAGGATTCTAGCATCTTTTCTTTAATGAGTAGAACCAAATAAAATCCTCGATTCTACAATTGAAGGAAACTCAGCAAAAATCATTTACCTCTTGTCTTGATAGATGATCAAGATCTTTTGATGAGCAGGGCCATAGATCCATAAAACTGTAACGTGAAATGACATCATACAGAGTGTTCTCCAGTGCTGGCGAACCTTCTTCAACCGTTCGTGATAAGGCTTCCTTCCTTCTTTGTTCAACCTGTATTCATGGAGTCCAAACCCTAATTATACTTAAAAATACAAAATCTAATACAACACAAACAAAAAGTATAGATATAACCAGATTGCTTTGTTAGTATAAATTGATTTACGTAAAAGCTGCAGATGCTCAGATGGATCAAGTTTACAGGGGAAAAGAACCCAGGTTACAACAACCAAACAAAAAGTATTTCTGAAGCCCTGAAAACATCAACACCTTATATAAATAATGAATCAGCTCATACCTTCAACATGCTCCCCAAATCTCCATATGTCTGCTCAAACTTGGAAAATCCTTTCCAGACCTGAATATCAGTGTACATGAGAGATATAGTCTAGCACAGGCATAACTAATTTAACACAAACTATATTAAATGAATGATGGAGAAGACAACCAATGAAACAAAGTCATCTAAAATTCAGTAGATAGGAAATATATCAGACAAGTCACATGAACAGTCTTAGTTAGGAATTATCTTATTGGTCAGTGTTATGATGTTCTACAACTAAATAATAATTTAGTGAAATATTTATTATTCAAACTTTATTTCACCTATTGTGCTAGCAATCAAGGTTCGAAATCTCGAGTCATGGCCATGCCGATTTTTAAGTCTTTGATTGGAACGATACTATTTCGGTATATTGTCGATGTTTCGATGTATGGTGCCGGTGATAAATTGGAGATGAAAGGAGAAACATCCACTTAAGAACCCAAGAAATGGATGGAGGATCAAGAGCAATACTTGCCATTGTCGCAACACTTCCAATGCTAAGTAGGATGTAGATCAGACAACACATCTAAGCACATATCAGAAGACCAAAAGTAGAAAGCGGGGATGGGGGAGGCTCACTGCATATCAACTTAAGCTAGAAAATCGCCATGCTTATAAGTGGAGTAAGACTACAGTCCTGAAGCAAGATCCTGATAGATGGTGATCAGTAACATAGAGGCAATAGAGCATCAATTCAGCCAATGCATATCCATTTTCACAGTTTGTGGAATAATCAATAGAGATAAATAGTATTGATCTAAGCCATAAAATGGTATAATGATGCCTGATTCATTAAATGGGAATATTTTGGGAAATGGATATCATAGATATAGCATCAAGGGTTGACTTTGATTATGATACATGAGCCTTCAAATAAAGAAACAGTGGCAAGGCTCCTAACAATGTAACCTCTATGTCAGCTTGGTTACAATAAATTTGGTATGAATTAACAAGGGGCTAACATATCTCAGACATTCTATGAAACGTGTATTATCAGAAAAAGCAAAGGTGTTTGAGGTAGATCCAGAATGGATCTGAACCTGTATTGGCGTTGCTACATTTTGGCGTTCAAATTTTAACTCACATAGGATAAAGTTAGTTTTAACAAGTTGATGTGCCCCATTCCCCACAGGCATGTGTATAGAAATATGTGCAATCACAATCAGTTAATCGGGAGGCTGGAAGTATGACTAAAGAAATATATAAAAATGCAGTTGGGAAAACATAACCACATTATGTTAATGCTTAGGTGCAAAATAGTGGCATCCTCATATTTCTTACAGTTTGTTCCTCAGCTAATCATTATCAGCAAATGCAATGAGTCATAAACTTTTCATGGAATTAACAAATTGCAAAAAAGATGACCTCAATACCTCCACAGATTTTTCAGAGGGAAGTGAACTCAAAGCACGCTCAAACAAAGCCCGGACATTTCTATCATCATTTAAGCGACACAAAAAATCTGCATATCTGTAATAAAATACCAAATACTTAAATCTTGTAAAATAACTACTGAAGAATAAAGGTAGCAAATAAGGATAATTTTTCGAAATATACAAGTTCAACAAAATATAATTTCACAGCGCTGTGTGCCTTTGCATACAAACAGTGGAGGTATTTTGGTCTAAAAAAAGTGAAATGCACCTGATTTGGGCATTTTGGAACTTAGAAGGACAATTGGGCATTTGCCAATATGAAGGGCTTTATATGGGTAATTTCTCATTTTTAAATACACGTTATTCAAACAATCAACAAACCAGTGAGGTACTAGTACACCTAGCAGAGTATTAAGTGCTAACCTAGGGTGCCTGGTGTCTCTAAATTTCAACATCAACAAGCATTGGGTCTTAGGTGTTTAGGTTTAACTAGTACTTTGCCATTATACTCCAAGTAAAGCTATGTTGCTAAAATCCAGGTCACACCTAAGCTCATGGTTGTTAATACTGATGTGAATTGCTGAAGTTGGATCAGTGTCAACAGAGGCTGACCCCTTTGTGACAAATCAGACAAGCCCAAATCTAAGGTGCTTACGGTTCGCCATAATGGTATTATTCTATCATTGGACTCCTTGTAAAGCTATGTTGCTAATATTCAGATCATTTAGCCCACCTTAATCATGGTTACCAAAAATCATTAAAGTTTGATTGATGTTCAAAAAGGTCAATTAGATCCTTCCTGAGAAATTGGACATCCCATGAGTTCAGAGAAATTCAGAAATATAGAGTTCTAAGATAACAGCTAGAAATGAATGAGACTGAACCAGAAAATAGATAGCTGAATTGATGTTAGTCAAATTGGGAGTAAAAATAGATGAAATATGTTGAAATTTGGCAAATGTTCATCAATTTCAATTAAAAACGTATTGTGTGCTTGAATATAATCCAGTTTAGATGTAATTGAGGACCCAATTGAACACCAAATATAGTTTATTTAATAATAATATGATTTTATTATAAAAATTATTAATAGCAATATCATGATCATCTATTTTTATTGATATCTGCCCGCCTTATGGATAATTTATACACAAACATGAAGTGCCACTCGCATGACCTGGAACCATGAGTATCTTTACCAAGGTCCGTCACCAGAATGAAATGTACAGAACGTGCCAGATGCCAGTGGTGTGCTAAGCCACAAATGAGGAGAAACGGATACAGTGGAAGAGAGGGGAGAAAGAGGTCAAATGTGCACAAAGAGTGTGAGGGGCAGCGTGTGACATCGATGTTAGAAGATGGCATGAAGACTGAAATCGACGCAAGAAGTAAGGCGCAATCACATGTGGAGATGGTGTGGGAGACAATATGCAACGTTAATGCTAGAAGATGATGCGCAAGAGTACTAGAATTGATGCAGGAAGACAGCACAAAGACAACAGAAGCTCGCCTCATGTTTGATTCAACATTGGAAACTTTCGTTGCATTCAATTGAGCACTGGAAGGTTGCCTTATCTTCATTGAAAGTTTGCCTCATTTTTGATTTGATGTTGGAAGCTTGCTTCATGTTAAATTCAATGTAGGAAAAAGAAAGCAAGTGTGATTCCACAGAGGGAAGGCTTGCCTTGCATTCGATGCTAGAGAATGTTTTCATTGCATCAGCTTGTTTTGTGTGTCAATTAGCAGATAGAATAAAAAAAAAATCTCCTGTGCCAATAGGCGTGGAATAAGATTTCAATCTATGGTCTTTACCAATAGTGTCGCCTCATATTGACCACATCAATGAGTGTGAGGTGTGCAATGCAGCATACCATTGGTAGTTGTTACCATATTAGAGAACCTGAAATACCATTCTACTACAAATTTGTGAGTACTCAAGCCCAAAGTGTTGTGCTCATGAATTGTTGTCTATAAAAGATAGTTCTATGATGCTTTTGTAGTACAGTAACAGTACCAACAATCCAACATGGACATTGATAATCACATAGTAGGTTTGTGGCAGAGTAACTAGTGGTACCCCTAAACCTTAAAGCCAAAACCTTAAATGGATAAACCCTAAGCTTAAAAAAAACAAAAAAAAAAAAATGCTGCACACTATGCGGTGTGCAGCATAACAATAGTGTGAGCGCGCATGCGTGTATATATATTTGATAATCCACGTGCGCTCAGGCTTCGCCCGACTAATTCTAGAAGTAGACGGCCTTCCCCTATTCGCCTACCGCGTAAATCCGGAGCACAACTTATACACACTTAGAGGCCGACCTCCAAAATATTTGTCCCTACTAGAATTTAAACTCTGATTCTCTTATATTGATGTGTTGTATTGTTGTTGTTTTGTCGGTGACTTATCTATGCATTTCAACTAATGATAGAGCCACACTTAATTTAGCTTTATATATTTATGTCCACTTGTTTACCTTTATATACATTGATGCTCGCTGCTACCTGGTAAACTTCTGATAATTCAATTGCCCTGATTTTCAATTCTCTGACACTAGTACCAAATACTGTGTTTATTAAGATCGCACACATTGAATCAATTCCTCAATGTACCAGATAATTCAAGATTAGTTAATTGACAGGATTGTGAGAATGAGGAGTTTCTGCAATGTTCATTGTAACAAACAGATCCAAAATCCAACTAATAACCATGCTAGTCATGCAACGACAGGTACTGATATGTGCACAAAAAACCAAAGTGAGAAGAATTCATAATAAATAAAAAGAACTTACTCAAGAATGTAACCGGGCTCATTCATGAATCTCTTTAGTCCAGCTTCAAATATATTGTGGGCGACCTACAAGAACAAAGGCAAAAATATTGACAATGTAGTTTAATCTTACAAAGACTGCAATCAGATAATGCTACCTTCTTTTTGGACGAATCAAAGGAAACTAAGTGATAATGAAAACAATTGGCATGGTTTGATTTCATATATAATTTGTTCCAGCTAAATGACAGCGGCACACAGCAGTGAAGGTACATTTTCACATCTAATAGAGAAAGATAAGGCAATGATCAATTCTTTGCTTGCACTAACGAGAGAAGAGAATGGAAAAACACCTTTGATATGTATTTCAGTGCATCAGATGTTCAAGTAAAATACAGTAAAAGGTTGGACATGAAACAGCATAAATATGGTGTAAGATAAATAGATTTAAGTATCAGCCTAATTGGTATCCCAAGGAGAAACTTTTAGCATAGTAAACCTAAAGTATGAAGAAAACAATAAGAATTTATGCCAAAGAAAGAAAGATCAATACTTATGCTAAGTATGTGTCAAGTCCACATCCTATTTAGTGATATATCCTTCTTGATGATTGGTAAAAAAATGAAAGACAAAAGTACACTTAGGAAGCATCCTTAATCCTATCTATCCTTGTGATTATGCACAGATACGATCATGTATGTCATACCAAACATATCTCTGACACACATATCTCAGAACACACATTTGATAACATCAAAATAAAACACAAAAGGAAAGGCAAAGTTCAGATGTTTCATATATTTCACTAATTCTTCTTCCTCATCTTTACCTCTGATGCCCTATAAATGATTCATTTACATTTTCTAGACCTGACGCAAATTTTGTTTTCTTGTCATGCGTCTGATGATATTTTTTGCATACTGACTAAATTGAACTTCAGGCAAGTTTTAGATCCTGATTGAATACTAAGTTTGAGGAGTTAATAAAATGTATGATGATACAATGATAATAAACAATCTCAGACATTAAGCCAAGGATTCCTTTGGAAAGAAAAAAATATTAAAAAAAACATGGCTTCAAGTATCAATTGGTTTTGGTCTACACTGCCAACATTATCATTCTGGTCTAATACTTTTTGGCATAGGTTAATGCCATTGTGTCATTTGTACTGACATGGTTTAGATGGTACAAATCAAGGCATGGCCAATCTTGACCACTGCCACTTGAAACTAACTGAGACACCTCTCTTCTCATGGTGCATCCTTTGTTCTGTCTATTAATGACAAGGAGGAGATGAAACACTTAAGTGAGAAGATAAGAGAAGAGAAACACCAACAAATAATCCTGCCAAAACAACAAGATTCTCTTTGCATAACTCATTTTCCATTCCCTCTCTAGATCACGGAGAGGAGACAAAACATTACAAAAAAAAGGGATGGGATTGAGAAAACACACCAACCGAAGCATTAGGAAGAGTGATACTAGGGCTAGAGAAGATGAGATATATCCCTATCTTATATTTATAACTATTCCAATTCCATCTGTGTCAATCCAAGTCATGATATGAGAAATCCATTGTAATATCAGTGTTAACATGCCATTATTTGATATTTTTTTGGAAAATTATAAACAGGTCTCAGCACAATACTCATTTTGATATTACGAAGGTGCAATAATTATTCAAGATATCTGTTATATTTTTGTAATTTGTTATTTTCAATATTTTTTATTCAATTGACTTTCTAATTCCTATAGGTTTAATTGACTTTCTAAGTGCTATAGGTTTATATTTAGATGTAACTAATTGCTATATGTTTATGCTTTCGGTGGCAAACAAGTAAAGTGGAAGGGAATTATCGGATTAAAAGTATTTGAGTTGATCTCCAAACCCTTTTAAGTATTGAAGTGTGCTAAGTGTTTACGCAGTAACAAAATGGAGATATGAGGTTCCAACACAAAATGAAACTCTAAACCTTGAAAGTAACATTAACAAACAAAATGTAGGTGCTAATTTGATTGCCAAATTAGTAATCTAGGTTGTCCAAAATACTAGTTTGATGCCCATCTCAATTATTTATCAAATAGTACGTATCTGATTAATATACCGTACTTACCGTACCAACAAAAGAAACCAAAAATTAAAAAAAAAAAACAATTTCATTGACCTACAGGATGTATAATTCAACCACCATACAGACACTAAAATAACTGACCAGCATGAAACACCTTTAAAAACTTAATTTAAGTATCACATAATATCAAACTATTGGATCATATTTTGCAATCTATGTTTATCAATGAACAAAGAAAATCACAGTTTTGTCTTAACAATTCTGTGTTTTAACATGATCTAAAACATGTGTGTTCCACCCCTTCATAAACAGAAGAGTTGAACATTCGCTTGTAACCTTTGGATCCTTGTCAACACAAAAGACAACTGTGGCATATGCAACAAAAACATGATATGTGCAGCTTGGTGATTTTCTAGCATCCAAAAAGTATTTCCGAGCTGCTTCCATGCCTTCACTTCTCCTTAGAAATCTAATATACTGCAAAAATAAATAAATAAATAAGTGGGATTCAGACTGACAAACAAGCAGCACCATTGACACAATAAGTGGGTTACTATACTTCAAGAAAAAACAAGGTTAAATGAGGATAGACTACCTGAATCTGAGCTAGAGATGTTGCACCAGAATTGCTGACAAGAAAACTTTCATATATTTTCTTAGCAGACTGCACGAGTGAGGAATCTTCAATAACCCATAAATATTGTAAATAACAAAAAAAAAAAAAACTATAACTAGACCTGAATTGCACCTCGAGACTCTTCTAGTTCCGCATATGCATATTTCAGTAACTCAGAATCTAGAAAGATAGTTCAAACTTTGATGTATGTTATGTCCTCAGAATAATCAAGAATTTACATTTTCAAGCCAACAGGTTTTGTTATAAACTACAGATAATAAAGGAATTTATAAAGTTTTTCCAAATACTAAGTTCCTCAAAGAAATTAAGTTACATTGTCAATGTGCATTATAATTGAATATATAGCATAAAAATTGTTTCTATTCGCAATAATAAAACCAATTTAATACATATCAGCTAGCATCTAGAGTTTACCAACTAATATATGAATTTAGGATATTAATAATACTACAGTCCTGAAGTGAGTTTCACAAAGTTATAAGAATCAGGTAGCAACCCTAAAACATTGAGACAAACACGGATTTTTATATGGATTGTCATTATTGTTGTTATTAGTTCAAAAAAAAAACCTTACCATTGTAACTATTTATGCAGCCTCAGACAAAATGATATATCTCTTCAGGGTAATCAAGGAAATCCTTGCTGGATTATGTCATTTACAATATGTTTACTTGGAGGCAGGGAGGTTGGAGGGAAAGGATAGAGAATAAAGGAGGGAGGGGTGGAATGGAAAGGAAATAGTGAAAAAAAAAAAAAAAAAGATTCCTTGGATGCAAATAAGGGGATGAAGAGGGAATGAAAATTCCATCTTACACTTCAACAGGTTTTCCACTTTATTTGGAAAGGTGACAACAGTGATCGACATAGTGGTTGTCCAGCCATGTTCAAGCAATGTTTAGCAGTGGTTCAATGACCACATCCAATGTGATTTGGCCAAGATCTGATGATGATTCATGGTGGCCCTATGGTCAAAATTTATGGTCAGTGATAGTTTGATAGATTCTAGTTTGATAGTTGAATCTGGTGGCTGAAGATGGTCCATCAACAATCAAGGATGGCTGTCAATAATTCGATGAAAGCTGGTCCTGGTCAATAGTGATAGTGCTGATAACTCGGAGGGAATCAGTTATGGTCTAGCAGTCCCTCGATGTACAATGAGATGGTGATTGACAGTTAGTGATGAAAAAGGAATATAATGGTCTTCTTACAATTTTCATCTTCCTCTTCTTCCAATCCATCCATATTTCGGCAAATCAATTTTAGAGGAAAACAAAGGTCAAGAATCCTTCCTTCTTTACATAATTCTATCCAAGACAAGTGATCCTCATCTTTTCCCTCTCCCACACCCTTCATTTTGATTCCCTTCCATCTAAATAGCATTGCCTTTATTTAAGCTGCTAGGGAATGTGATATAACTTTTTAAAAAACAATAGAATCTATGATTGGTACCTTTTAAAATTATGATTTTAGAATTTTGATGATAAAATTAATGAAGAAAAATCTAAGAATTTCCCCAAAACTATGACCAGTAATCAACAGCCAAATTGTTCTAGTCTAGGAATGAGGAAGAAAGTGCCTACTCAACAAAGAAAGAACACTGCAGAATTCAAGGATGGAAAGGTATCTCCTCTCAGGTTCATACTTGAGATGCTAAGTATCTTGGACTTCTGAGAATGTTAACAAGCATACTGTCAATGAAGGTTAGCTGATTAGGTAAACTAAGGACTCTAGGTGATTGAAATTTGATGGTGAACTGAGACTTAATACCTTTCCCACAGAATAAGATATATCATATATTGCATGCTCTGAGAGATAAGAATCCCTAAGAAAAGATGAGAACAAGAAGAAACTCAACAACCTATAACTTTGGAATTGAATATGGCCAACAGTTTAATTTTTTATGAACTTGCCTATTGAAAGCTTGTATTTGAACAATGTATACAAAAATATGTAGGTCACATGTAAATTGTAAACTTCTAAAAAATTCTTATGGCCCTTGTGTACTATTTACAAGTAGGGGTGTAAACGAGTCCAAGCCGCTTACAAGCTATTCGGGTCTCGATTCGAAAAAAAAAGTTCATTCGAGTTCGTTCGATTAAGTTAACGAACCGAGCTCGAGCCTGATTTCGAGCTCGAAAACATTATCGAGCTGAGCTCGAGCTTAACAGTATTTGGTTCGTGAGCTCGTAAACATGTTTGCTTAAAGGCTCGCGAGCGTGTTTGTTAAGAGGCTCGCGAACATCATTAAGAGGCTCGTTTATCTTATTATATAATTAAATATCATATAAAAAATAAATATAATAATATATTATTAATTATTATAGCTAATTATCTTAAACGAGCTCGAATTAAGCTCGTTTAATTTTTAAACAAACTTTTTTCGAGCCGAGCTCGAGCTATTTAATTTTATTGCGAGCCGAACTCAACTTAAAAACTAAAGCTCAAATCGAACTCGAGCCGAGCTCAAGCCTAGGGATAACGAGCCGAGCCTGAGCTTGAGCCTCTTACTGTTCGGCTTGGCTCGGTTGAATTACACCCCTAGTCACAACAAGTCAAGAACCTACCCTTGAAAGCCAAACAAAAGTCAATTATAAAGCATAATCAAGTATTTAAATCCAATTGAAACAGTTTGATTGGCTTAACTATTACATTTGTCTATGAAATAAGTGCAGCAATGTCTTAAACAAATGAGTGTTCTATACAATCACAAGCTGTGTTCTATAGCAATAAATACACTTTGCATTTATAGAAGCTGATAACAAGATCATTTGTTTGCATCACTTGTGTTCTTGAGTGCAGCCATGCTCATTCCAGGGATCTGCTTGTGTTCTTGAGATTGATTGTATGGGAATCTAATGGCCGAGTGCCAGTCCCCGTTTAGCAAGGATATCGCGAACCTGAGACGCAACTTCAGCAGCATCATTAAGAGGAGGGTAGCTCCAGGTATTCGACATCTGCGAATTCAAAGAGTTTTGGCAATTATTTGGTGTGCACAAATTCTCAAATTGAGTAACATAATCATCGAATCAGTGAGATCCAAGGAAAAGAGATAAAACGTCACCTTATCAAGAATCTTGAGCTTTTACTGTGTCAATAAACTAATATCTTGAAACACAATAAAAAAAAGTGCTCCAAGCTCAAATTTTCTCAACTTCTTTCCATCTTTACTTGTTAATTTAACTAAAAGTCATTGCTTCTTTCATTTGAAGAGATAAAATAGGTCATGCATACCATTATCTCACACTTAAGTGAGGAAATTCAAAAATGATAAAAGATCATTCTATTTTTACTATGAAACTATAACTAGTAAAATCATAAGAGCCAGCAAAGTGAAAATCTATCAAGATTGTATTCTTCCATAATTGTACTTTTTTCTGAGTAAATCGTGACCAAACTCCATTGGTATTTTGGTGCATCTTATCAAATGAATTCTAACTACTTAATCTTAGAGCATATGGAGCTGCAGGTTAAAGATGGAAGAAAAGTGGCTTACATCCTCGAAGCCTGTAAATGGCCGAACAGCACCTCGTTTGCGTAGTGTCTTGTGAAATGCTGAGAATTTCCACTTGCAGTGCTCACTTCCGATGACATAAATTGGTTTTCTGCAATATGAACTAAAAAGCTAAAGAAACAAGAGCTTAATCTCAAATTACTACTGAAATTATCAATAAATACCCTGTGCTGCAAGCTTCGCTGATCATGCTTATTGAGTCTGCGGTAATGACAAATGCATCAGCCCACGCTAGCTGACCCATATGCAGATTTGGATCTGAAATATCAGAATCGCAATGTAAAAGATCACACCTGTTACTCTTTGCAGTACAATATATCTAATTTATACATTGAAATTACCTTCTCCGTCCCAAATGTATATTTTTGGATGCCCACCAAGATCTCTTTTTACAATGTCAACAACCTGTTGACATTCACTGGAAATTGTATCCTAGTGTTTCGCAAAATTAACAAAAATTAGATAGTTAAAGCTAAACCTATAACCTTCTTAGGAGTCCTCCAAGAGAAAGAAATTATAACACTTCCACAGCTTGCCAGCACGTTTTGTAGTGAGCCAACCAATTGTGTCGCAAGATCTGAACTATATCTGCAGTTCCCTGAAATAGCATCAAATTAAAAATCACCAAAATACCGAGAAGCTAAAAACTATTCGTCAGTGATTGCTTTAAACTTAAAGAAAAGAGACAAAAAAGAAAGAAAAAAAAATAGTAGCAAAAAGACAAGATATATACCTAACGGAAAAATATTTCCTTGTTGACCAGAGTTTCTCAAACTCTTTCATTTCTATCATGTAACAAGAAAATTTTAAGTATTCTTCAGGCAATAACTTGCACTTGATATTTGCAGAGAAGTTTACTATTGAGATTTTACAAGATTCCTGAATTAATCCTATCTCCCGCAAAACATTGATAAAATTTCTTGCAAAACTTTGAGTTGTTCCAAACAAGCAACGAAAGAAGTCAAACGTCATGATTCTCTATTTCATTTAAACAACCAACATTCCAATTTACGATTATACCAAATATATTTAAAAAAAAAAAACATATCAAAGTGCAATAATTAGATGGCAAAATGGATGCATATTCCAACATCAAAAAAATATAAAGCCTCGGTCTCAAAAATGAAAATGATCGAGATACTTGAACTACTTCAAATAAAAGAGTCATTACTTGTGGGTCCTCCGATATTAACTACAAGTAATGGCTTGGGGAGAGGAGCTAATTCATCATGCCAGGCATTTGCAGCAAGACGCAGTGCAGTAGAATCAGCCTGATGCAGTGCTCCTATAGTGAAAACCTGAAATTTCTCAGTCATAATCATTCAAGAGGATATAATATTGCAATATGTCCTGCCTTTCCATGTAGTTTATCTTGCAAAATTGTTATAAAGAGAAATATACCACATTACTCCCAGGTGGTTCTTGTGGTGTTATCCACCGTCTCAAAATACGAGGGATCTCCTGTTGTCCGCTGGCAGTAAGAGCATGGTAGTCATGACGAGGAGTGACCACCAAGTCAAATCTATCAAGGCATAACCTTGGATGTTGTACCTGAGATGAAATGATAATGAATAATGATACAAATAAACTAATACAACAGATTGATCTGTATATAATCAGTTTCATATGCAAAGTTACAGACCTGAATGACAAAAACCTTTTCGGATGCTAGATGTTTTACTGAACTGGCAATTGATACGGTGTCATGACCACAAGCAACTATCAAGAGTGGACCTTCTCTGAAAGGGGAGGAAAAATCAATTTTCCTTTCAGAACACTAGAGTCAAGCAGATTACAAAGTAGAATAATTGCAGTAGGATACAGTTGTACAAACTGATATTCTCAACTCTTACATTGCGATGTAGTATGGACATAAAGAGAACTGGAAAAGGAATAATCAGACTGCATGTTAAAAAGTAATCCTACCCTAATTTCTTGTGAATATGTTTCTTTAATAGTCATCAACTATGCCACAGAACAAAGAGTTAAAAAGACAATATATACTATTACTAGATTGATAATAGCAGTTATCTGCTCCAGCTATTTTGAATATCTTCTGCTTTGTACTTGTAATGAGATATTGATGTGGTGCAAGATGCCTTTTTGGCACGTTGGGATCACTCCAAGGCCAAATAACGACTTCATATACATACTACATAATGCCATATGCGAACATATATGGCTATGCACTCCCCTTCAATATCTGCCCAGATGATGACATAAGTTTTTATAACTGGGATAGACCAAACCGTCCTATTCTATTCTAACTGTCTTTTTTCCAAAAATTAATTTCAATCTCATCAGATCACTGCCACTCGAAAGATGTTACTTCGCTGACGCCAAAATGTCGTCTCACATACGATTTGGTAAGAGACAGACCTCTCCACTACAAACAATCATAAGGTATCATGCAAACCCAGCAAAGATATTTTCTAACAAAGTCCTAAAGGACTTCACAATTTTAATAAATCAATTTTTTCACCATTTTTAGGAAAATGTGTTTTCATTCCTCATGACATACTCATTATCCTAAAGCAACAAAAAATAAAAATATATTAAAAAACGCATTGAGCATTTCGGTATTGCTCCATCACTATCATCACGACCATCATCAAACATCAAGCCATATTTTCCTAACTATTTGGGATTAGTTAATGCTCCTATCACTATACAAGATGGAAATTTTTATGTTGACCTTGGTGGTAAAAGGTTATACGCTGACCCAGGCACCCCACATGACCGGTTACACTGACATTTGTAGAGAGGTAAATCACGGACTTTTTTGCCTTTTGAACCGTGACCATTGCATGGGGGAGTGCAGGAATCTGGAAAGCATTTCCCTATCAAGAATTGACCTCTAGACCTCTTGATGGTAACACCTGTCCAATGGGGACAAGCTTTATGTTAACCTTGCATCCATGGGATGTTGTCTTCCATGACTTCAGCCTAGGTTATGTAGATTTTGTATTTTGACATCTACGTGTATTCAAGTTGATTAAGATTCAAGACAAAGAAGAACTTATTCATCAATGGCCTAATCAAAATTTCCTACATCAAGTGAAAATTTCACAAGAACTGGTTTTCAACACAAACAGTAAAATCACCAGCCTATCAACAGTACAAAAGAAGAACATGTATCATTCTTTTATCAGTAAAATCAATTGTAAAGGATTCTAGTCATAATAAGATACAATTTTTTTGATGCAACATTTTAAAAGTGATTTTTCGCTATAAAAAAAATAAGGAAAGAATGTCTCACTTTTTATATGTTTCAGAAGCGATGGAAGCAATTTTCTTGCCATCTGCGTCTAGAATGGATAACAAGCCAGTACGTGCGCCCAACGACTGCATCTCCGGAGGCGAGATAGCAAATCTTGAGTCGGTAAATATTTGTCTAATTAGGCAGTCCAATACTTTATGAAGAGAGATAGGAAGCCAATGAAGCCACTCATTCACACCCCCTCTTGGCCTTGTTACACGCTGCAAGTTAGTGAGAAAATATTTGAGAAATTCAAACAAGGCATCATGGCAAAGATTCATCAACTGAATCTAACGATCAATGGAAGGAAAATCCTAGAAATTTGTAAACCATGGATAAATTCTGATGAATGACATATACTAACATCAACATTCTTTTACTGAGTGAATTTTCCACCAAATAGCCAATCTCCAGAACTTACAGAGGGGGAAACCCTACCAGGGAGACGAAAAAACACACCTTTCAGTTTAGTTTTTACATCGTTGGCTGATACTAGTCCGACCCTAGATTTCCCCAGAAGGCACATTGTCAATCGATTCCTAGAAAATCATTATTCTTCCTTCTAGTTCCACATCGTAACGAAAGTAAATGTACCCAATTCTCTATCTGGATCGAACAAATTCCAAAGTTTGAAAGAGAAGAAAAGTCACCGAAAAGCTTACGTAAATCGAGAGCTTGTTCGCCAGCCCGAGCGCACGAACTAGGCCGATACTCTGGTTCTCCGCCGCAGTGGTTCCGTTGCTGATCACTATCGCCCGTCTGATGACGTCAACTCCGCCCGCGAAGATATCGGGCACGCCCATCCCGCCGCTCGGCGGATCCGGAAGCCTGATCGGCCTCATCGCTTGAATCGTCCTCCGACGGCTGCCGCTCGCTAGTTGCTCCTGTTCTTATAACCCGCGCTCTCGTAGCAAATACGAGAAAGGGCAACGGGATTTATAAATTTAAGATTTATATTTCAACGGCGACTTTTCTACCCAAAAAAAAGGAACTTTATCGTTGATTTGTTCCTAGTGTTTTCCTTTTTATTGGTAAAAAAAAAAGGACAAATATTATTAAGAAATTACTGACTCAATCTAAATCGCATAAAAAAAATGATAAACCCAGTTAGTCTCTTATTGGCTATATCTGAGGGTGGCCGATCCGGCTCCATGAAAGTTTCCCATCGAACACCAGGATAAATCGAGAAACA
>JBBPFP010000019.1:428463-439955 GCA_037974795.1 Kaempferia galanga
GAGAGGCTCGTTTATCTTATTTTTTATATATATAAAACTCAATATCACATAAAGAATAAATATACTAATATATTATTAATTATTATAGCTAATTATCTTAAACGAGCTCAAACTAAGCTCGTTTAATTTTTAAACGAACTTTTTTCGAGCCGAACTCGAGCTATTTAATTTTATTGCGAGCCGAAGTCAAGCTTAAGAACTAAAGCCCGAATTGAACTTGAGCCTAGGGATAACGAACCGAGCCCAAGCCTCTTACCGTTCAACTTGGCTTGGTTCGATTACACCCCTTTTTAACTGGAACAAAAATAATAGACCTGTTATACATACTGCACATGGATGCTTAATAAGTGATCAGTGCCTAAGATTGATATAAATTTCTAATTAAAGAATATAAGCACTTCTAATTTCTAAGAACATGCCAACTGAACAAATGTTTTCAAATAAAAGAAACCAAGACATTGTTACCAAAAAAACATGTTCCAATGAAACCAAACCAAGAAATGGTGACAAAGAATGTGGGTATAAAACTTTCATAGGTCACACGAACATATAATATGGCCAGAGCAGCAACTATCACAAAAAAAAAAATAGTAGATTACCAGGAAGAGCCTTCAAAGCCCGCTGAAATACTTTAGCTGCTGAATCCACAGAACCACTACTGGCATGCCATGTGGCATAATCATACCATATATCAGGATAATGATACAAATACATGAGGCACTGGTGATAGTAAGCAATATAGAAATTAGTTATTCATCACAAGATGAATTTGCTTACATAAACATACTAAGAACTATTTTGAAGAGAATTCAGAAGTAGCAAACAGGAAGGAAAAACATGATTGATTAAGAATTAGAATAAATTCATAAAGATTAAGGAACTATTGATAGGTTAAGAGCACAACGAAGTGTCAATTAACTTAGCCTCATAAATGATGCATGAGTTAAGATTAAGCATAAGTTAACAAAGATGACAAGCAAGCTAACAACAAGCCAATAGCTTTATGACACCAAAGGCATTGGTCTGCGATGGGCAATGGGTACACAATAATTTGGTAAACAACGGTACTCGACCTGACAATTTGTAATAGGAACATAATAATCAGGTATCTGTGGTACCTGAATACCAATACCCAACCAATTGTGATCCCATGTTGCCAGTATTTCTTTTTAAAAAATGACAGTAGCTCTGAATCTATCAGTTCAGTAACATATAATGAAATGCATTTGTCTTGCATACCTGCTCAAAACAGAATGTAATGCGTCTGTTGGCAGATGCACTGTCAACTCTTTGGGGATTCCCTCTGGATAACAGACAATCAAAAGTTTGTCAAAGAAATGCTCTATACCAAATTCAATCATAACAAGTACATTTTCTTTTCAATGAAACAAACTTGCTACTGTTGGATCCAACTTGACAAAGAGATAATTTTAAAAAAATCAATGATAAATTCTTTAAGTATTAAAAAAGCTCGAACTCCAGGAGCATTAAAGGTTGAATTATTGAAGTGGAATAGGCAAACAACTAAACATCAGTAATTGCTTCATATTAATTTTCCCTTCGTGCAGGCATACTCAATATGGTTGAAGGTCTTAATTTATAATATACTCATTTCAATTAAGGTATCTAACATGGATATTAGATGTGATCACAACAACAATAGGATTTAATGGCTCTAAACAATGTGATGCCATAATTCATGTAACAGGCGTTACTTTGCTTGGCATGGACTAGTAGTGTAACAAATTACCAGTGTGCAAACGACAACAATACTGATGACAGAATACTTCAACAGTCCAGACCTAAACCTAAAATAGTCAGAGTTTTGCAGGCACAGATTGTGCTCTTTAAAACAACAATTTTGATAAATGATAAGCCAATGTTCAATTTGGTTATCAGGCTTGCAGATCAAGAGAACAATCTACACAATAATCTCCAAGAAAAAATAGGTTAAAACCAAAAAGCCCATAAATCCAAAAATATAGACAGCGGAATATTGAAGAGTTCTTCCTCAGTGTTAGAGAGATTTGTGCGATAAAAATTTACTGCATGTCCCAGTGCATGTCATTCCAACCAGCCAAACAGTAGTTCAACCAATTGGTCCAACTCCAAGGCCAGCATAACAGTATCACACAAGAGAAGCAAGGCAGTTCCAAACATGAAAAAGATTCCCAAACCAACACAACTGGATCCAGTCCCACAAATAGGCAGGTGAACTCCACAATGAATCTAAGAATCATGTGACTTTATTCCCCGTAAAGGGACTCCAGCTCTATTACCTGTTTCCTTTTGTTAAGATGACTATGAATAATGAAATCAAAGAATATACAATTTACATAATAGAAATGAACTTCATATATGGTTTTGGTTTAGGATTATATCAGGGATCGAGTATAAAAGAAATAACACATTAAAAATTGGTTTACCTCTCAAAGACTAGAAGCCTTTTCCAAGCCATGCATTGTTGCTCTTCCTGCACGTTTATGGTTTAATAAGTTAAGAATTTAAAACCCCATTGCTGAAATTTGTCCCACAGCATAAAGCATATACAGAATTTCACCAGTGTATACATATACATGGATGTGCAGACATAATTATTCTCAAACAAAAAACTCTAACCTAAACACACCATTCAATTCACAATCATGTTGAGATGTATTCCTTTTACATAATCTGTTTGCTCAATATCGTAGCACCATGCCCTTCCTAATTAGTCTGAGAACAAGGTTTAAAAAGGACTTTGCAAATGATATCCAGTTGGTTCACCTCATAACAGAAAAAAGAAATGCGGTGGATATAGGGATGCATATCTGTAACTTAAATTAACTAGATATATATAAGTATAATATCTTATTAAGAAATTTCTCAGCACAAAAGTCCATGAAAAAGAAGTTACGCTAGTCACTACAAAGTATAAAATACAACTGACCACTATGTTATAGAAATTACAAATAATATCTGATTTCCTTTACCAATAAACACATAAATAAATAGCATTCTATTACACTAACACTTTTTTCAGTCAGCAAAGCTCGTCCTTATTTTTTAATGTTTAATATTTTTCTATCCCAAAAGATATTGAGGTGGACTAAATTAATAATTTAGCTTGATATATATAAGTTGATTATGCAGGCATCTATAAGCGATGAAGCACAGCTTGTGGAACTTAGGTTCAGTGTAGTACACTATGTAGACCCCTTTTCATGGGAGGGAAGTTCATATGGTGGGTCTGCGCTTGAGGCATGATAAATATTATAAATAAATATAAATTACTCAAAAATGGTAATTATTAACTGGCGCATGGTTCCCAAGCATGAATAACAAAAAAAATTAACATTACATTATATGAATTTGGTGTGTCTAGAAAATAAATTCACAACTGAGAAACTACAGCAAACCTTGTATGATCCATTTGGAGGAATAGCAAGCATATTCCAGTCAATTTCATCTAGGTATTTCTTCCGTTCTTTATAGACGGCTCGGGCACTATTGAACTTTGGTTGATATTCAGATACAAGTCCTTTTGCCTGGAAAATGGAGGGAGGCAAAAAAATGTTGAGGTGAACATCCTTCTAATTTATGTTAAGAGAATGAGGAACCCAAAAGCGATAACTGATCTAAAATAAAATTCCACATATGACCATTCATAAAATCAAGTGATCAACTATCCCAATTCCTAAACATAGAATATTTCAGTGTAACTTTTATGTATCTAGTATCATATAGCATTTAACCTTATATTACAAGAGATACCCAAATAATGCATCATGGAATTCTTACAGCTGTGCGGTTAACAGAGTTCTCAAAATTTTCATAGTCTTTCCAAAGTTGTTCAACATGATGAGTTGGAGTTACAATTGCTCTTTGATATACTTTCCTTAAATTTGCCATGCGATGAGATTCTTCCTGAGCTGTTGTAACCTAGTCAGCAAAAGGTTAATAGTCATCTCAACGATCAACTATAAGACTTCGAATCAAAGTTAATAAATAGAATAGACTGCACCGACTGGTAATGACTTCAAGAAAGCAATGTATTCCAACCATACAGGTCCAGAAGCGATATCATATCCTGCTCAATATCAAATTATTAGAAAACTACATAGTATATGGAAGATCAAAAATTTCTTAGTAGAACCCAACATGAGAATTGGACAACATAAGAGGAATGTAAGAAATTTAAACCACAATAAATGAAGAAAGTGGCAAAAATCTAATGCTTTGTTGAGGATACAACATACACATATTGGTTTTATACTTAATTTGCCTCAATGGATAGGTAGTGATGGTGTTAAATTGATGGCTCTGGATCATGTTGAAACTAGATGAAAGAAATAAAATAGTATTGAGTTTTCTAAAGATGTTATATTTATTAGTATTTTCACACTTCCACAAATTGTGAGAACAAATCACATAAAATTGTCATAGATAGTGAATTAATCTAAAATAATCATGGATAGTTAGGTGAATATTATTTCCACAAAGAGCCTTTGCCTAAACATTCACTTCACACTTATGTTAGGCATCGACAAGTTTGATCTTCTCGCTTCTAGCAAGGTCAAATTATTTTTCGTGCGGTAGAATAATATAAAAGACAAGTTTAAAATTTAGTTTCGGGGGGAATTTTAATTCAATGTTTTAAATTTTTAAAATATGTTATAATTAATCACAAAGGTTTGTTATATCCACAAGGGTAAATAAGATAGATGAATCCCTTGTAGATAATCTCTCGATTTAACAAAAGTTCTCTCCATGAATCTTGTCTCCATATGAGATTTGCTGGTCATCTTGCTGCATCACTTACTCTTCTTGTGGTGCATGTTGAAATTTATGGAGCTTACAAAGCATGCAAGTGCAACGACACAATAAGGGCTTATGTATTATAAACTCAGAAATTAATACAAAAAAAATTCATATGAATTGAAATGCAAAATTTTACAGAATGTCTATTAGAACTTAAAATGAACTCCAAACAAGGTACTTGAATGTACCAACATAATTCAGCATGAAATCAAATGCTTTCCTGGTCTCTTCAAGACCCTCAGTTCCCTTCTTTTCATTTACTTTCCTGATAAAATTGATGTAGCAGCGCCTATGTGTTGAAAATAAAGCCAAAGAAACAGAACCATAATGTCAATAGAAATCCAGAAGAATAGTCTTTACAAAGCTAGATTTAGAGCCCAGATGCGAAAAAAGGAAGAAAATAACATTTACAACGTGACCCCTACCAAATAAGATTGCCATGTTTAGAGCATGCAAATTTTAACGGAATTAAACATGGTTAAGTGAAATTAAGTCTGCGTTGAGTAATCTTCAACATGCAAATGTTTAACCAGCAAGCAAAAATCTCTAGGGAAACAATGAACCCAAGCTTGAACAATGGTGAACAGGAACATGTAAATTTCTCCTACTAAGGCTTCTTCTTCTTCTTCTATCCCCTACCAGTCAGTGTTAAATAAGTGTTGGAGCAATGATTCATCCAAATATAGTGTTTTGATGTTTTAGCAATGCAATTCAAGTTAGATATTTATATTTGATCTTTTACGTCAAGTGTATGGAACTTATTATGAACTTAATGATTGAAGTGGTCAAAGCTTGGATTGAGAGTTTATGGTGTAGAGAGCTTCAAACTTGTAAAAGTTTATTTTAGATAGATGGTGTGTTAATCTTTTGATCACCTAGATACAGACTAAAACTACTTAGAGTTTATCTTTTGAAGCTTTGCATGGTGTTCACGAGTCTGTAATACACTTAAATTGCATACATGTTGTAAGAACTTATCTAAATAGATAGAATCATTAAGACTGTATTCTTGCTAATATTTTACATAACAAATATTATTACAAAATAACAGAAAATAATCTATTTCAATAAAAGAAATGATATTTTATCATAAACAAACAGAACATCAAAGGATTTTGTGCTTGTTATAAGGTAGCAAAGTTCTAATAGTAACTCACAGAGACTCGTTAAGTAAATTTAAAAAGAAAAAGAAATACTGTAAAAGAGAGAAACAGGATGGCACTACATGTCAATAGCAGACTCATCCCTCATTATTGACTTTCATCAGTCATTGTGGAAAAATTATTAGCAATTAACAAGACACCGAGTTTCATTTCTCGAGAAAAATTGGAAACAATAATCATACATTGAATAACATTTTTCAATAGTAAAAAACATAATTTGAAGAATACTTAGAATAGAATAATCATTACCATAGTGAAATTTGAAGGCAGTTCAACAAACACCGACTGAATATCTGTTTTGTAACCTCATCGTTGTGAGTGGTTATGTATGCCTCCACATATTGCTTCCAGTATTTGGCCTGCATATTCAAGAGGAATAATCAAATTAATCCAAGTAAAAAGGGGAAATCTGAGGTGGTAATTCCAACGGCCAGTGTGTTCTGCTAAAAAACAATGAACTATAAACAAGAGTTTTGGAGAAGATAAAAGGGCATCCGTTAATACAAGTGGTATTCCACCATAAGTTCTATACTTGTGTATACTCACTTACAGCTTCATATGGAAAAATAAGGTCCCTTTGCAGCTCAGATACTTTTCAAAATGAATTATTCAACTTGAGGAACTTTAACCAGAAGATGGCTAATTCACCTTCTTTGTCATTGCATCAGTATCACTTTCGTCCTTGTGATTTGATAAATGTCCTTTATTTTCAAATTACACTCTGATGAGAGAACTATCTTGTTATCTAGTCAGATCTGACCACTAGTTAAAATGCTTAAACAAGAATTAAAAGCAACACATTCATCTAATTTCAGTAGTTATAAGCTAGACTAAAGCCCTTGCCTTAGTCCTTAACCTTTCATGATGGACTAAACTAGGGCGTCACAGTCCCTTCCATGAAGACTTGATGTCCTTGTCAAAGCTGAAAGTTAACCTCCTAGCATAAAATCATGCTTAACTAGTAACACGTGAGGCCCAATAGTAGCCCTTCCACAACTCTCCACCTAAGGAGTTGTGAACTAGTGAAAAGGATTATGAGTTCCAATAAGTGAACCGCTATCATCTAGACTTAAGAATTGGCAGGTAATTAATTTTAACAATTCTCTCATCCAAATGAACTGAGCTCTGATATCAAAGCAAATCTAATCCTAGGCATGGCAAAATGTTTGGGAAGATATATTTGTGTGACAACAATTCTCTCATCTAGTGGGATGCTACAAATTGCATGAAATAAACATAGTCCTATTCCTAGGCATAGTGGCGCCATTGAAAATTGTTACTTGTGTGATGAGGAAGCCACCATTAGGCCTCACATGATGTCCATTGGGAATGGTTCTAGGGAACGAGTAATGAAGCTACAGCTTATGACACTTTATTTTAGTTCGAAATGGAGTGTTATGGATTAATGAAGAGATTAAATAGAGTTTCAACATTCCAGGACAATCAGCCTTTGAAATTTAATGGACTGATTCTCTTATATGGGTTATTTTTCTGCTCCATGAAACTTCAAAATCAATGTTAAACTACTGTTATCATTTGACAAAGCGACAAGTTGTGGGTCTTAACTTGAATTTGATCTCAATTATGATGGGTTCAAGCTTCAATCAGTTTCCAACTTGGATTATGTTAATTCATATATAAGCTTATTGAAAGTAGCACTTTAGTTAAATACCAACTCAGACCAAGTTTAAGCATTGGAAAGCTTCTTAGCTAGTTGTCATGATCCTGGGTTAAGCTGTATAACTACGTAAACAAGTACGATGAAGTTCAGTGTTATCAAAATGTGCTGAGCTCAAACAAGAATTTTGCTGTTTAATCAAATTTGAGTTAGATAAACTTTGTCAAGCCAAACCTAAGATAAAGATAGATTTCCTTCAGCTCATTTGCAACCAACTTAGTTTTTCCTACAAAAGTTATTACACCCCATATATACCCATTATTACTTTTTAATAAGAGGATTCATTTTATGCCAACGTAACTGCTTAATTATCTTTGCCGTGTACTTTTATACAATTTCTTTGGCAATTCCATGTAAATTTCAACTAGTCATTGCCAATTCCAACAATTTCTTATGCAATGAAATTAAAATAAACCGAATAATTCAAGACAAACACTTACAGCTGTCGGAAACGTGGAAAGAAGTTGCTCGTAGATTGGAGTTGCCTCAGCGACAGAGAGAAGCTACAAAAACAAAAAAAAAAAAAACAGTTGAGAAACATTCATATCCTCATCAAGCATGTTGCAACTCCGTCTGAATTGATAATGCGAGTGACAAAATCACGATATCTTGATTTCTCTGAGTGTTTTCTGTCATAATTGTTAACAAAAATACAACTTTGATGCGAATTGACTCTCACCTGAGCCTCGTTCGCAAGGATCTCGGCAGCTTCAACGTTGTATATGTCGGTAGTTGTGCCATCATCACCTTTCTTCCGAAATGAGAATCGCAGTAAGAAACGCAGGGAAATAGCCGAGAAGACAAAACGCTTAGTCACTAAAATTGGACGGCAAAACACAGATTATAATACACCTACAAAATCATGAACTTGTCTTGGGTTCCTCGGACATCCTCTCTCGCTCCTATCTACCACAACCAACTCCACCAAGCCCTCAATTCAAAGAGGACAAGAGAAGGAAGCGTGAGAAAGCTAGATTTCCGTGTAAAGATCAGATGATCGAAACCTTAAGGGCACAGCCGATGAAAGTGGCGGAGAAGAAACCACGTAAGTGACCTAATTGCGGTTGTGAAATTATTTTTATCAAATTCAAATAAATAATTAATAATTTTTATAACATTTATTTATATAAATAAACTATATATTAATTTTTTTTAAAAAAAATAAACTTTACCTTTGAACTTTTATAACGATTAAAGTCATGTGATTTATTCACCGAAAGATCTACATCCACCGATTTTTTTCCAAGCAAATAGCAGTTATCATTCGTTAGACGTTAGTGATTTTATATTATATAATATATTAAGATATTTGAGTACAAATTTTATAGTCATAATAGTCTATAAAATTTTTTATTAGATTTTATAATGTTTTTGATGTGTATATTGATATAATTTTACCACACCAATACTTTACTTCTACTTTATTGTATGTCGTATGTGATAATGATGAAAAGATTTTTAATTATAAACTTTGTTTAAATTTCTGAACCAGGAGGGACCAGACCAGAGAGGATCCGCCCTGACCAAAGTGACGCTCCGCCTCGGAGTCCTTTTCCGCCCCTGCGTGACGCCGCCTTGCCGACGTTCCGCAGGTTTCCGCGAATACCACCGATGGATCTTCTCTGTCAAGCCTATGGCGACGTTTCCGACGAAGATGGAGAATTTGAGAATCTGGGAGAAGTCAAGTACGAACGCCAGCGCCCTATCCCTCCTCCTAAGAGACCCCGTTCAGAAGCCTACGCGCCCGTGCAATCCCCCTCACCTGCTGTGGTTCTTCCTGGCCAGCCTCGTAGTAGATACGTGTCCAAGAGGGATCGAGCTATCTTGGCGGCTGAAACGACATCCACTTCTTCCGCCACTCTGCCTCTTCCCAATCCTCCTACCTCCAACGTTGAGCCTCCTGGTATTTTGATATATCTTTTATCCTTGTAAACCCTTGTTTTTGATCTGATTTTATTTTCTGCTCCACCATTATGCCTTGTAATGGCTCAACATTTTTGATGAAATAACCAAAAGAAGCCAGATCTCTTTATTCAGTTGGATCAACTTTGGATTCAGAACTGCCATCAGATATTTTGAATTTATTAAAGTGCAAAAAGAATGCTGCTGCTGCTAAGTGTAGGGTTTCTACTGGACTCTCAGTTTCATTAGATGGTCACACTTCTGCCGTCAATTCTATACAGTGGTCAAAAAGTCATGGTTAGTGTCTTGTTTTCGATTTTCTCAGTATTTTCTACTATTATGCAATGGTGTTTTTTTTTCTCCATATGTTTTCTTAACTCTAGATGCTATTAGAGTCATGTAATACTCAGCTACTCAATAGAAGATATAGCTTATATTATTGTTATTTATTTGGAAATGATCTACCAATGAAATTTCTTATTTCCTATCTCCACTTTCTACATATGCTTATTGCATTGCCTTCTTGAGAACTTACACTTTTCTAGCTTCCATGTAGGTGGTCTGTGTTATTTTTTCAGTAGCATGTAATTTCTTTAGTGAATCGTTTCTGCATTGTAATAGATTCCATACAATAAAGATGACATGTTCAGTGTATACAAATTAAACTAAGAAGTTCTTTTCTCAATTAAAAATTTAAATTTTTATATAGCTATCCCAATTATATGCAAGAATTGATCTATTAACTTGTCAAAGCCAACATCAGACCTAAAGTGCAAAAGCCAAGTTAATAGTAACTCAATCATTGAAGTTTATAAAGTTTATTATTCCACAAGTACACATGGTATTCGTTGACTAAAAAAAATTGATGATAGAGTCCCAAGGCAAATTATGTGGAGAATTCTAGAAAAGAAAGGTATTAGCATAATGTATATTAATATAATCAAAGATATGTATGAGAATGCAATGACAAAAGTGAAGATTCTAGGCGAATTAACTAAAGTTTTCTATAAATATAGAGTTACTTTAAGGAATAATTTTAAGTCCCTATGTTTTTTTGCTAATCATGGATGAACTTACTAAACACATCGATGACATGTTTCCATGATGCATATTGTTTGTAAGTAATATTGTTTTAATAGATAGACACACGAAGAAGTAAATATTAAGCTTGGATTTTGAAGGGAACTAGAAGTTTAACAATATATTGAATTTAAATTTAGCCATGTTAGACGTAGTAAGACAAATGATAAGATAGGAGATGACAAGTTATATATGAAACTGAGAGTTTTAAATATTTTATATCGTTTTTGCAACATGTTAGAGGGGTTAAGAGAGATGTCTTACATGCAATACAAATATGATAGTTGAAATGAAGGAGAACGTTAGTTATTCTTTGTCATCGTGAAGTGCCTCTAAAATATAAAAGAAAGTTCTACAGAACGACGGTTAGTTATGACTTGAACACACGAGCAGAAGATGAGAGTCATAGAAATGAGGATGTTAAGGTAGATATGCGGACATATAAGGATGGATAGACAAGAAATAAAAATATTAGAGAGAACGTCGAGTTGCTCTATTAGGGGAAAACACCAAAAGACGCATTTAAGATGGTATAAACATGTATTTAGACGCTCAATAAATGCTTCAATTTGACGATATGAAACTGTGATAAATACAAATAGTAAACGAGAAAGAGGAAGTATAAAGAGGACTTAATTAGCAATGATAAAATAAAATAAATTTATTTAAATATAAATGATGATACAGTAGAAAATAGAGCTAAAGATGTAGGAGGATCCATATAGTAGGAAATAATTGCTCAGTGAATCTTAAAATATGCTAAGTCCTTTTGTTAAATATCACAGGGTATGTAACAACAACAACAACAACAACAACCAAGCCTTTTCCCACTAAGTGGGGTCGGCTATATGGATCCTTTTACGCCATTG
>JBBPFP010000019.1:445521-455839 GCA_037974795.1 Kaempferia galanga
TCATCTAATTTCATCACGATAATTAACAAGATGTTGCCATATTGGAATACGCAATCCAGGATCTCATTCAAGTGAAGTTTCATTAAACTCAACTCTTTGAGATTTAGAAGAAGGTTCAAACTCCTCATTAGAAATGGATATATTAATCTCAGTTCTCTGAGATGATGAAGCAATATCAGTTCTTGGCTTAAAGAATAATAGAATATTATTTCTTTTTTTTCTCTCTTGATTTGATATTAAAATAACTCAACATAAATAAGCATTGATATGATTAGCTTAAAATCTTATAAATTTTAAAGAAACATTTCTAATACAATTTATAGTCTAAATTGCACATTCGCTAACATATTTTAACAACAATAGTAGAAGTTAAAAATCCAACATTATTTATTGAATTAAAAAAGTAATAAAATTATTTATGTTTGTGTTCTTCCATATTCCACATAAGAACAATTTAAATTTATAAAAAAAATCCAAACATGGATGGATAAAGGTGTTGCGATTTGGTGTAGATAGAGAATAACCTGATCAAGAAAATAATTGATGGCTTCTCCCTTGTCAAGCCTTTATTTAACAAATTTAAAGAGACATCCATCAAATCTAAATCAATTCATGGAGGAAAAAAAAAGAAATTCCAAACTAAATAAGAAAGCGTAGATATTGTAAATACAATGCAACACATAGAAAATGTCATAAAATGGTAACAAACTTAAATTTTTATTCAAGAAAATTTCTACGTAGCCGTATAAGGAGTTAAGGAGTTCAGAGTAGGCCGGGCTTCTAGGGTTAGTGGTGGACTGGTGGCCTAAAGTGGTGAAGTTGCTGGCGAAGAGGGAGAAGGTGAAAAACTCAAAGGCGGAGAAGAAAGAAAGTTGGCTAAGAGAGAGACGAGGAGGAGGGAGGGATAAAGGACAAAATGCTAGGGTTCTCTGTGAAGAGGGAGATGACTTCTTTGTCTCCCTGAGGATGCCGCCGGCTGGGCAAGTGCCAAGCGGAAGCGGAAGAGACGAAGAGTCGTGGCCTCGTGACTGGCGGAGAAAAATCGCATGGGGGATTTTTTTTCCCTTTGTTCGTTGGATTTGGCCACCCGGGCTAAAAAATGGGTCTATGCTATATTATAAGGGAAAATTTAATATTAATTAGGAGTTTATAAAAAATTACCCTGGGCTACAGCCCGAGCGCCGCTTCACTTGGCTCCGCCCGTGTGTTTAAGAAAATGAGTTTTGATGTACAGATCATACTCAAGAAAAATATATACAGATCCCCAAGACCTGAATTATCTTAGAATATCATTTCTACATTTTGCTAATTTCTATATAGATTTACGGTTCATTTAAAAAAAAAATCGACTTCAGAATATTGATTCTATTTGAAATTTTAACCTTCATCTTTTTTATTATTCCTTTGAATGATTTGCAGCTATATCATACCCATATAGCAATATTAGAATAATTTTAATGGATTTTGATCAACCGTTATATAGAAGTTTTAATTAGAAAATATTTTTTAAACAAAAAATTAAGATAGATTAATATCCTTTGATTTTTTTTACTTATTATAAAATTTCACTTGTATAATTTTATTTATTTATAGGATAAATTAGTATTTTAAAATATTAAAGTAAATATATTTGGATTAAAAAAATAAACAATATTTGATAATATATATTTTTTTTACAATCAACTGTAAATTTATAAAAGAAAAAGGCCAAAGGCCGTTGAAGTAGCCGTTATGTGACAACGGCTCATCAAGGCTGGTTCGGCCTGGCCTCTCTGCGGCAATATCGTAAAATCAGGACACACGGGTAATTTAGTCATATAAGATAAGGGTTCGTTTTAATCTTCTAGGATACTTCCCGAAGCCCAACGGTCTTCTCCGCCTCGAGATGCCGAAAAGACAACGGACAGTTCGTATAAACACACCCATCTTTTGATAATCTACTCGCGCTTTTTCTTGTTTATTTCGAAGCCGGCTATGAGAAATTGTGAAGTGACTTTATCACCTGCTTCGGCCTATTAAAAGGGTACTGGCGGAATGCATCTCCTCCTCCTCTCTCCTAATTGCTACTCTCTCCTCTCTCCTCCTCTTTCGGTCTTCCATCGCCTCGTCTCTCTCGCAGTTTCCAGTACGCTCGTTTTTAGGGTTTCGATCTTCATAAAAGCCCAAATACTGAAGGAATATTGGAGGAGATGATGGAAGAGGCCTTGGATCTGGAAACCACGGCGCCGATGGAGGAGAAATACCAAACCGTGGAGGCGGAGACAGCCGGGACGGCGGAGATCGCCCTGGAAACCACGTCGCCGATGGAGGAGAACCACCAGACTGTGGAGGCGTCGACTGCCGAGACGGCGGAGATCGACCTGGAAACCAAGGCGCCGATGGATGACAGCCACCAGACTGTGGAGGCGGCGACAGCCGGGACGGCGGAGATCGACCTGGAAACCACGGCGCCTATGGAGGAGAGCCACCAGACTGTGGAGGCGGTGACAGCCAGGATGGCGGAGATCGACACGTCGGCGCCGTTCCTGTCCGTGAGGGAAGCGGTTGACAGGTTTGGCGGCATCGCCGTCTGGAAGTCGCAGCTTAGGGAGCTATTTCACCCCGAAGTAAGATCCCTATTTCTTTTCCCCTTGTTGTTTTCTGCATTTTTGTTATCCTTGTCAAAATTGCATACATTTCTCCCCTTTTCTTCTCTATGTTATTATGTGCATTTTTTTTATGGCATTCTTTGTTTTCTTTGAACTAGTGATGTATAAACAATCATTCAGAATGCCTGCTGTGATTTTTAAACTCGGATTGAAAAACATTGTTTAGTTAAATGTTAAATTGTTCCGGTGCACATTTTGATTCCAGTCCTTCCTTAATTGATACTAATTATTCATTGAGAATGCCTGCTGTGATTCTCAGATTAAAAAGCTTCTTTTAAATAAATCCTTATTAACTTGTTTTTCTTTGCCCGCACTTTTAGTGCCATAGTGTCTCAATCCACCTAGGTGAGAGAATTGAACAAGTCTTTTGGGCTCAACTAGAAGAAAATGATTTGTAGTTGCAGCATTGAATCGATAAGGCCTATGTTGAGGATTATACTTGGAAAATCAAACTAGGAGAGACTTATGTAGATTAATTATCCACAAATTGCTTTTTTTGTGGTTTCTTAAAAATTTCATTAGAATTTCAGTGAGTGACATGCCATCTTTTCCATCAGAAGCTCAATTACCCAGAGGATGTTAACGAGGTCATCAGCATGGAGGAACAAGCAGCACAACTAGAGATGGATCTTATTCTGAAAGAAAAGGAGACGCTCAATGTTTTACAAGAGCTTGAAATGACAAAAAAGATTGTGGATGCCCTGAAATTGAGATTGCAGAAAGAAGTTCCAGAGGCCATTAAAATGTCTGTTGGGAACTCAGATAATATGATGATACAGTCTGTTCCTGAAACAGAAGAATATTGTCCCAGTGATCTCGAGGAAGATGTCAGGGCAAACCAGTCGAAGGAAGATTTAAGCATGATTACTAGTGATTTTGAGAAAGATGTAGTTATCGGTGACTCTAGCATTGGGGTGAACCAATCTCCGAGGAGGATACCAGTGGAACTGAAGCAAGTGAAGGAAAATCTAACCAAGACAGCAAGTGATTTAGCTGATATTCGAACTTCCATTGGGGTGCTGAACATGAAAATACAAGAGGAAAAACTCTTGTTAGATAAATCACAGGAGAAGCTAACTGCCAATGCCGCTTTGATTTCATCTCTGGAGGAAGATCTTAATCAGACAGCAACTGAATTGGAGAGGGCTAAAGATTTAGAAAGTGAAAATTGCAAAGATTCCTCTAATATATTGCAGGAAGTCAAGCAATTCAACTCTGAAGTTGAACAGTCAAAGAAGACAAATGAAGCTTCGAAGGCTGAAGCTTCTGAGCTAGCATCTGAGATTGAGCACACAAAGGCAAGCATCAAGACTGTTGAACTCCGGGGCCTTGCTGCTAGGAAGATGGAAGAAGCAGCCAAAGCAGCTGAAGCTATGGTTCTTGCTGACATCAAAGCACTAATTTGCAGCAACAAAGCAATTTTCGATCTTCAGAATACATGTGGTGTAACCGTTTCCATGGAAGAGTATATGGCCTTGGCAAGCAAAGCTCAGGAAGCAGACCTAAACTCAAGAAAGAAACTTGCAACTGTTATGCTTGAAGTGGACCAAGTGAACATGTCTAAATCGCAGCTACTGACAAAGGTGGAAGAAGCAATGACAGAGGCAAAAAAATGCAAGAAGGCGCTTGAAGATGCGTTGAAGAGGGCAGGGGTTGCAAATAGAGCGAAACTGGAAGTTGAGGATGCCCTCCGCAGATGGAGATCAGAGCATGGTCACCATAGTCACAACAATGCTTACAACTCTTCCAAATTCAAGAAGGATTCCCTGATGCTTGACCTGAAGAGCTCAAGCAGCAGCGGCCAGCTATCTATCGGGCAGATACTGAGCATGAAGTTGGCGGGCCCAGAATCTCTCGAAGATGAGATAGGAGGATCATGGGAAAAGGAAAATGAGAAGCCCACTGTTTCACTGGGTCAGATGCTGAATAAAAGACATGGGGCCTGCTTGATGTCGCAGAGGCTCGACGAGAATAGACATTTGTCCATTAAGAGGACCAAGCTCGGTTTTGTAGGGTTGCCCAATCTTTTAGCGAGGCAAGGAAAGAACATGAAGAAGAGGCATTCCTAGGACATCGAGTGATGGGTACTTCTTGTAAATTAGTGTGAACTAGACTGTACTCAGTGTGATTGCACTTACATTTTTTGTACGTAGCTTAGAAGTTGTTTGAATTCTTATATTTCTTGTGCTGCTTCGTTGTAGATAACTGTCGATATGTCCGAGTGGTTAAGGAGACAGACTTGAAATCTGTTGAGCCTTGCCCGCGCAGATTCGAACCCTGCTGTCGACCGTTTATTTTTGTACTTAAGCTAATTTTTATTCCAAATAACTATGAAAAATAAATTACCAATTCTTGTAAATTAGTGTGGACTAGACTGTACTCAGTGTGATTGCACTTGCTTCTATTGTACGTAGCTTAGAAGTTGTTTGAATTCTTATATTTCTTGTTCGGCCTCATTGTAAATAACTGTCGATATGTCCGAGTGGTTAAGGAGACAGACTTGAAATCTGTTGGGCTTTGCCCGCGCAGGTTCGAACCCTGCTGTCGACGTTTTTTTTAATTCTCTTCTCCAAGATCGATCAAGCAGTCATGTTATTGGTGGATCTTATTGTGGGACCCAAAATTCTTTAAACTGAGCCGTGCAGGTTTGTCATGCTGCCATTTTGTTGCGCTTTACCATCAATCCAGCTGTCATGTCCCTGCAAACCTCTTTGTGGGACCCTGAACTCTTCAATCGTAATAATGTACTCCTGCTAATTAAATTATTGCAAAAGTTAAGATAGCGCCCTATGCTTTTCATTTTTTACATGTTAACCCCGCGATCAAATATATGTAGTGTCTTCGTTATAATTACTTTATTAAAAAAAAAAAAACGATCCAGATAATTACAAACAACTTGTTTCTTATAAAAAAGAAATCATTCTTTCATACAAATACTTGAATGAGTTTTATTTCTAAATAATAGTAGTCATTCTTTCATACTAGTATTGATCCTAGGATGGATTGACAGGGGCACTAGGGGCGAGTAAAATCGTCTTTTGCCACCAACTTGAATGAGTTTTATAAATTTAGATATATAATGTTTACTTAAGTCTTATGTTTATTAGAATTGAATTTGCTATTTTTTTTATTCATGAATTTTCAATTTCATGTATATCAAGGTTATTATAAATTTATGTAAAGTGCACGTATATAGAATAAAGGGACGATTGAATAATTACTAAATATGTGCAAAGTTTTAATTTTAATAAATTTACATATATATACTTAATTTTATTGTAAATGTAGCATTTCATTAAATTAATATATTACATATTTTTTTTAAAAAAATTATTGATAAAAGTTATGTAGTGTATTTTAAAATTTGTAGAAATATTATGTAATGTGCTAAATAAATTATATATTGACTCTGCTATAAAATAAGGTGTGCGCATTGGTCTATTAAAATTGGAAGTTCAGATTAATTAAATTATTTTTAAAAAAACATGGAAAATTATTATTATTATTATTAATTAAATTCTCCTTAAGCCTCCGATGCTCAAATGTTTATCGCATGTTTACTTTCATTTGGCAGATGGGAGACGGCATCTTATATTTTTGTAGTCATTCCGTAGCCGTCACGTTTACCTTCCCGGCGCCACCAAGCGATCATAATTGGTGGAGAAACATGGGCCAACTCCTTCATCCTCCGGTTCTTCTTCTCCTAATCATCCTCATCTGGTCATCGACTCGATCTCATCAGGAAGTGTAGTCAGCTCTAGTCCCCCTCATCAAGGATTTGAGGAGAGGGGCGCAAAGCCTACACATCTTCCTCCTCCGGTCAAATTGTGCCTTTTAGGTATGCTTTCTGTTCTTATATTGAAGAAAAAGTCCGTCTTGTTTTTTTGGTTTTTTGTTTTTGTTTATTTATTGAAGAGATCTGTGTTGGTTTTTCTATCGGGACGTGCTGGATCTTGGTTTGAGAGGTAAAGATGGGTAATTGGTGGCTAGTCGAAAAATTGACCTGATTTGGGAAGTTCGGTTTTTGCAGGCTAGCTCTGCACCTTGATTTTCGAACAAGATAGGTAATGGATTTCTGGATATATATATTTTTAATCTGTTAGAAACTTGAGGCCTGGTGCTCCTTAGGAGATTTACCTAAGACTTGCCGAAGAGAATAATAGTCATGCGGAGAAATTGGGAAACTGGGTTGTTGAGAGCTCTTCGACACACTTGTATGTGCATAATGTTATTTTTATCTGGGATTTTCTTTTTGAAAAGGATAGGATAGTTCAGGGATGGTCTTGATAATATGAAACATAAACTCTACTTGATATGGTTAAAAGTGATTTAAATGGTCTAGTTTTGCTAGTGATATTGTCTTAAGTAAAACTTGATGGCAATATATGATTCCTGTAACCACTGTTTGCTGTAGGTCATAACCTAAATTCTATCAACTGAATAAGCCGTTGTAAGGTTATTATACTCAATGATGAAAAGTCTTTAAACTAATTAGTGTTGTGAACTAATAAGAATAATCTGGACGTATGTGAATAGAAGTACAAAAAATTTGATAATATAATTGTTATCAGTATGATACTATCAACTAAACCATTGTTTCACTTGTGTAGCAGGTAACTATGGATTCGAGGTTAAACTTTTTAATTCTTATGCTGGTAATCAGCTTTGTCTCTGCAAATGCCAGGAATTTAGCTAGCTTGGATGTGTTCGGTGAGCTTTTATTGTCATTGGAAATAGACATTTTCACTACATATTTGGTACATTTTGTAAGCATATTTCTGAAAATTCTAATCAATGTGATATGTGTCTGATATGATATCCGTAACTTAGAAGTCGCTGCAAATATTTTCTGTATGCTTAATTGCCCTTTTGTTGTTAAATCACAACTATAACGTAACAACTATCAATTTTTATCAAACATGCTAAATGGAAAGAAACCTCTGCACTTTAAATTCCTAAATATCTTTAGACAATGATTTTTAATCATAAATTTATCCAAATAAGTTTCTTCACTGATTATTGAAATCATCTTTTCTTCTTCAGTTGTGCAAGTGGATAATGAGATTCAAAGTGAAAGTCATATTATAAGGAATGAAAGGTTTTGCACTCTGTGTGAAGAATTTGCTTCTCAGGCTATGTACTATCTTGGTGAAAATGAGACACAGACTCAAATTATCAGTACACTTCACAAAGCTTGTTCCAAGCTGCATTCTCTCAAACAACAGGTGCATCACTTTCTTTGTTTAATTGTAAATTGCATTTGTGATGAAATTTTCATCGTTTGTTCAATGATATCATCTTTGGGCAGTGTGTTATATTGGTAGACTACTATGCACCAATGTTTTTCTTAGAAGTTTCAACAATAAGCCCAGAGCAGTTCTGTGATAAGGTGAACCTCTGTGACGAGACTGCCCAAGTGAGTTTGTCAAAGAGTGATGATGCCTGCACACTTTGCCAAAATGTCATTGGAGAGGTTCTTTCCAAACTTCAAGATCCTGACACTGAGGTAGTAGTAAATCCACTTTATTCTCAGAGGAAGCTTTTTTTTAGGCTCTGGTGAGATACTAATCACATTTACCTGTGGGAATTCATCAGCTTGAGGTGATTGAGATACTTCTGAAAGGATGCAACAAGATGGGAGATTTTGCCCAGAAGGTATTCCACAAGGCTTTTGCCAACAGAACCTTCTGAACTTGTCCTCGTCAAATTCAAAGCATAAATTCCAGATCTCATTCTTGAGATTATATGCTTTCTCTATACAATGATGGATTACCTTCAAACCTTAAATGTGATTTTCTTAATCGTTAAATTGTGATGCAGTGCAAGAAGCTGGTCTTCCAATATGGACCATTGATCTTGGCCAATGCCGAGAAGTTCCTCGAGAAAACTGATATCTGCACTTCGATCCATGCATGCAAGAAAAGCCAGCAAGATACAGTGTCCTTTCTTGCCAGTGCCTAAGGAATTGGACATAATTTAGCAACTGCCACTGTTAGTTAGCAATAATCTGCATCTTTTGTGTCCTGTAAATTGCACATAAGCTTTCGCTCTCACTATGTATGTTGCTGCACTTAATCGTGTAATTAATTGGCCATCAAATGGGCTTTGGGATAGCTGATGTTTCATTGTACTATAATTTGCAATATATATTCACCAAACCCCCAAATTAACGTATGCAGTAACTTCGGGAAAATGCCCTGCATCCGAATGCATATGCTAAACTTAATTGTAATTTAATTGCTAAATGAAAATAGGCACATCATTAAGTATTAGGCAGGTGGGTGAAGTTTTGTTAGTAGGAGGTTTCTAAACATCATTAGTTGTACCAAATAAAATAATTTATGGTTTAAAATTTCATAAGGTGTCATATGAAATGAGTGAAATTTATCATTCTGGCCATAGTCCGTTAGTGGCACAACAATTCATTTTGGGGTCGTGGAGGCATTATGATTCCACATTGACCTCTGTGGTGCTAAAAGGCTACTTCGCTCGCCCCCAGTGCCCTCGCCAACCCGTTCCATGGCCAACACGGAGGAGGTAAATCACAGGTGACTACTAGCACTTGGAATAGTGACTAACACATAAGGAAGATATTTACCTAGACTATGCTGAGATTTAAACCTCAGATTTTATTGGTGGTAATACCTCATGTGCTAGTCACTAGATTATCCCGAAGAGACATTGAGAAGTGCTTAATTGAATAGAATGAAAGTGGAAAATGATAAAGAATTAAATGTTGATGTTTAATTTCTATGAATTTAATTCTTTAAATATAAAAATAAACCATTAGTTAAAAATAAAAAATTATTATTTATATTTTCCATTTCTATCAATCCTATTTTATTTCTATATAAGTAAGCACCTGCTTAACAAGTATTGGGGGGAAACAATTAAGAGAGAGATAATTAATTAATGGGTTTCTAGAGGATAATTAATGTTAGTGATGAATAATTTTGCTAATTTTAGGATTTACAGGAGATATAAGAGGGGAAAAGTGGCGGGCAGGTTCTGGAAGGATTCTGTGACAGTTCCGGACAGGAAGGAGGGTAAATGCTTAAAAAAGAGATGTAATCTAGTTGAAGAATTTGAAATTAATTTTAAAATTAAACATTTATAGTCAAGAGTAAATGGGCAATAATTAAGGAACCCTCTTTTTATTATTAAAATAGCATCCTTCAGTCGATTTTTATTTCTAAAATGTGCTCTTTTGACCATCTCAATAAAAAATTCTTTTTTGTAATTTTTGTTCAATAAAAAACTACATGCTCTTAATGTAAATTATTAATTTTTTATAATTTAGGTATCTGGTCTTCGACTTTGCTCAACTAATATTAAAAATAAATATTTTTTTAGGTATTGATCTTGTCCGAACCCGATCGAATGAATAATTAGGAATATGACTAAGTTAGTGGGTTAGAGAAGATCGAGCTGGCGCACCGCGAGATGAGGTGGCGACTGGATGGGCTGAGCTGGACCGAATGACGCTACGCCCGAGCAATTGATGGATCTGTCCGTCCATCCGTCCGCCCGCTAGTTGACTCCTCCCTCGACTGGCTTCCTCGCACGCTAATCCATTCGTCCGTCCTGCACCTGAAATTAATCGCGCAGACCAATAGAGCGCTAGCCACCAAACAGAGGAAGGGGTCCTCTTGTTTGGTACTCCGACACTC
>JBBPFP010000019.1:473358-491834 GCA_037974795.1 Kaempferia galanga
TGAATTTATATCGACTTATCTCCATTTGTTTCTATTGGATACTTAAATTTCACATCTGATTTTTCTGCTCGGTCCATGCAAAATAAAGTAGAGGAATTGGATGCAAACAAATTCTCTATTTTTTTCTTCATTCAAATAAGAGATTTGATTATTTCAGTTTGTTTCCTTTTTCTTTTTTGTGTCTGTTTCAAGTAAACACAACATTAGGTTTGTATCTAATCTCTTGGTTAATGCAGGAACTTGGCACATTAGTCCACATTGTACATCTTACTACTATGCAAATTATTCCTATTTCTGGAAAGTTTGAGATTTTTTTCTTTTCCAAGTACCTTAACAATGTATGCTTAATCTCCTGTTTTGAATTATTTGTATTTAGGTATATTGTTCATGTTGCAAAAGATTCTGGTGTGTACTGAAGTACTGATGATATTGAACTATTCATTCAGGAAAGGATTGGCTCCACATTTGAAGTCTTTGATGGGTCCTTGGTGGTATTCTCAATTTGATCCAGTTCCAGATGTTTCTCTGGCTGCTAGGCAGTCTTTAGAGGTTTGAAATTCATGCCTCATACACATCATTCTTTTTAATTACGGAAGAACCTTGAAAAGGGTCACTAATGCTTAGAAACATCCACACGAACTCCTTTTCTTCAAATTTCGTACTGTGACTCCATACAAAAGACAATTCCAATCTTACCCTCAGAACAATTCATGTATAAAAATGTTTTGGTGAAAACATTGTTCATGCATTGATCTGAACTATTTTGGACCGAAATATGGTTTTGAGAGTAATTCAGAATTATCTTTTTATGGGGCCTTAATTGGGAGATTTTACTAAAAGAGCGTTATGTGGGTATTTTGGGTTATTCAGATTTTTTTGGGGCTTTTGCTTTATAATTCTATGCCAAATTTACTGTACATACATATAATCATTACATATTCTATGGGGAAGAATGTTTTGCATGTGCCACTATTGACTGCTGACATGGGACGAGGTTGCTGGCAAAACCACTAATGGTGTGCATGTAAGGAGAGCGTTTTTGTGGGGTTAAAGTGGTTGTTGGGATGTGACGAACATGACTATTGTGCATTAACTCTTGCAAGAGAACAGGGAGATGCAAATTGTCACCTTGGAGTGGAGAAGGGATTATGAGGGACTGCTACATGGCAACTGGTGAGCAAGAGGAACCTGTGCTGCATTTAGCTGTGCTTTTGGGGTTGTTTGTGGTGCTGTTGCTGGCTGTGGGCACAAAGGAAAGGAGAAAATTTAATGCTTAGGCAAGAGATAGAGAGCTACGTGCTGTGAGACTTGCAAGCGATAAAAGTGGGAGTTGCTGAGTGTACTTAGAGGAGTTGCTTTATTTGTGGGGTTGGATTGAGCATTATTGGTGATTTTGGAGGGAGGCTTTAGGCTATGTTGTATGGGATGACAGAAGTAATATCTATGAAAAGGAACAGCTTCTTAGACACAATCCTGTATCTTCCCTTTGATTGCTTTGGAGGAACTTGTCAGGGAAGGGGTGACTTGTCGTTTCCTTAAAAGAGCTTTTTCCCTGAAATGTTTTTGCTCAAAACTCGGCAGAAGTGAAGGGAGCATTAAAAAAAGGGTAAAAGAAGACAGCAAGCATATAGATGCTGCACAACTGACCCCCCACACATTGATGGCAATGTTGTCTATCTCACAACCGCATACCGTTGAGCCTTAACTGCTGACGCCTCTTATTCCTAGAACCACCTCACAAACCCTCTTCTTCCAATCCCAACTACCATGGGCTATCAATCCCAATATGCCCTTCTAGCGTACCACCGCTTCCCATCCGACTTCATCACCCAAAATGTTGAACATCTGAATGGCAACAATTGCAGAAAGAAAGAGTGGGGCACGGTTGAACAATTCAGTGGGACAGAGAAGGAGATAAGGGTTACTTCATCATTTTCTGTTCTCCCTCCCCTTCTTTCCTCTAGAGTAAACAGAGCCTTAAGATTTGGGAGTGCGGATGAACTTTCCTCATCCCATTAACATTTTGTCTTTGACTCATTGATTGATGTGGGTTTGGTTTGAGTTGGTTCAGTTCTGGTTCATCCTTTAAACGTCCATACTGGTTTCTGTTTAACTTGAGCTCAACATGAATCCTAGACAAACTAAACCTAATCCACTCTCTAAAAATACAGCAAGCCACCAGTTAAACTGAAACCAAGTTCAATTAATTGCAAATAGGCCCCAACTAAACCTCAATCAAGCTACCTTATACTGATTGCTCTAAACATGTCTAACAATGATAAAAGAAAAATCAGGCTTACAAAGGCTCACTTCATATTTTTAGCTATTTTTCGATTGACTATGAATGTTTTCCTCCCTTGTATACAAGGCTATCATTAGTGATATTTAAATTTTCCTACAGATTTTTAGCCGTGCTCTAGTTAAATTTCCCTCAGTCTGTAATAACTTTGCTAATGTTATTGCAGGCAGCCTTTCCAGTGCAAGAACGAAGGTTGGATGCTTTGATGTTTTGTGTAAATGAGATTTTTCTCTATTTAGATGAAAATTTGAAATTAACACCACAAACGATGTTTGATAAAGCCATACCTGCTGATGAGTTGGAAGATATGCACCAAAGAGTATGTGTTTGGACCTCCCTTTTATTTTAATATTAAACTTCCATTAAACTTGTTCTACATTGTTTTAGCATTTTACAGGTGTTCAGCTAATTAATTGATATTTGACTTTTAGATTAGCTTTATTGTCTAGTATGGTTTCTTTTTGTTGGAACAGAATAATTGACAAAGAATTTTTAGTTCTTGGATATCACACTGTGTTTTTTGCTTTTATCATTTGCAAGTATCACACATGACATTTGTAGAATTTTGCTTGCACTTGATGTGAGCTATTCTGATACGGTCTTGCACCTCTGTTTCACTAAGGTCAGCTATTCATGTTGGAAGTGCATTTGTGAATAAACTATTCTATTCAACTAGGCAACATGTTCTCCACAGGAATCTTCAAGTAACATTCATTTTGGAAGTTCTGGATCTCTGGGATTTGATTTTAGCATTTATTTTGGAAGTTCTGGATCTCTGGAATTTGATTTTAGCATTGTTATATTTTGCCACTTCTTTAGTTGGAGATTGTTCAGTTACTCCAATGTTAATATGTTTGTGTTACAATCCCTGTTACTGAGATGTGCTCTGCTACTTATGAAGTATGTAGCCATCAATTACTATTATCCAGTGCTATAGATATTTAGCACAAATATGAAGAAGGTAACTCATGAAAAAGGAATATTAGATCTTATCATAGTTAACAAGGCTTCTATCCACTACCTACAGTTTCAATTCTTGTTATTAATCTTTCCTCTAGAGCATAGTATTATTGTTTAGCTTTTGGTCGTTGGGTTCTATTTCCATGATCTTTACTACATTTCTGGGTACTTTCCTTTTCTGCAGGCAATTTCATCTTCATTATTGGCAATAGCAACACTTATCGACATTTTACTGGTTGTAAAAACGCCTAACTCTGATAATGGAAATTGTTCGCCAGAACAAAAGCTTATATCCAGAGCAAGGACTTCTGCACTATCTTCTGTTGAAAATCTGCTTGCTATGCATAAGTGTTTTCTTCAACATATGAAATCCAAGTATCCCAGTGTTCGTACAGCTACATATTCTATCATAGCTAGCATTATAAAAAATATCCCACATGTCTTGAATGAAGAAAATGTGAAGGTGCTTTCAACTGCCATACTCGGTGTTTTGCAAGAGAAGGATGCATCTTGCCATTCTTCCATGTGGGATATGTTATTGCTCTTTTCAAAACAAATCCCAAATGGTTGGTCATATTGTAACACCCAGAAAGTTGTCCTCAACAGATTTTGGCATTTCTTAAGAAACGGATGTCATGGATCACAACAAGTTTCATATCCAGTACTTGTGTTATTCTTGGATTCAAGCCCGACTGATGTAAACCTTGGCGAGCAATTTGTTGATTATTTTTTTCAAAATCTTTGGGCTGGAAGATATTCTTCATGCCACTCACTTGCTGATAGCAAGGCTTTATTTGGTGCATTTAAAGAATGTTTTCTCTGGGTGTTACATAATGTATCAAGGTATATGCTTTACATAACTGATTGCTCAAATTGCTACAATCTTGTTTCTTTTTGATCTTTCACTTTTGTCGACTGACATATTCATCCATGATTTTTTTTTTTTTGCAGATATTGTAAAACAAAAGATGACCAAAGTGAACTTCCTATCAAGTTGATAAATGATATTCTTGTAGAACTATTATTGAATGACTATCTGCTGTCAGCTAGCATGGAAAAGCAAGATGAAAATTCACGAGCAAGGTCTGATATCTCAACTGATGGGGGCAGTTCGCTGTCTCATGAAAGGTCACAACAGAGAGTTAATAGTGGCCATCAAGCGTGTTTTACTGAAGAGTTATTGAGGTGTATCATTGGAATTCTATTAGAGATCTCCCAAGAGGATAACATTTTGATAAGTGTTTTCTGTACATCCTTTCAGAAGGACTGTCTTGAAATTATTCGAGAAGGGGATTCCTTGCAAAATTTTCCTGAGTGTATAGAAAGAATTGTCAGATTTTTTCTATTAATTGATAAGCTTATTTTGCTGAAAGGTCATGATTGGCCTTTGCACTTTTTAGGCCGACCATTATTTTTTACCACCTTCCCTGTGATTAAGTCTATGGTGAGTTCAGGACAAAGTAGATAAATACTATCTATTTTTTATTTCCTTTTCTGGGCTGATTTTTGTTCATCGAAATGTATTTTCTGTTTTCTGTGAAGATATTATTTGAAGTCGTGTTTACTGTTGTGCCCCATTATTTAGAGCAGGATACTGTTTTTTATATGGACAGTATACAACTGTTGTACCAGAAAAGTAAGGTTTGTATGACGCTCTAGTTTGCATTGTATGATGATCTTCTTTTTATAATATTAGTAAGCTTGCCATATGTTTAACTTGTTCTTCTGGCTATTGTCAAGACAATACACTGGCATTGATACTGAAACAAGTACATGCCATTCCAATTAAAAATTTCATCTAGGTGAAGCTCTGTGAAGGATACAGTTAACATTACCAGAAGGGCTTTGTTGGTCTTCAGGAGTGGAATTTTGTATCAGTGGAAAATTACTGCTTGCTACATGATAAAATGCCCCCTGAAGTTTCTACCAAATATGGAACATAGATTAGGTGCAGTGAATACTAGCCCACAGTTATTTGAATCTGTACGTATTTAAGAACTAAGATAACTAACTTACTAAAATTTTTCATCTTTTGAGTTCTGTACTCATGTTGTGATAACTTAAATTTTATGATATGTTCTTTTATTTTTGAATGATCACAACCTATCAAGTCTTTGACAACCTCTGTAGGTATTTCCTTGTGCATACGTCCATGATGTTTATTGGCATCTGTTGTTTTGCAGGATTCTCCAGATGCAGTCAAGCTTCTGTCCATCTTAGTTGAAATATTTGGACCCATTCAAATATTTTCAGAGTTTGATAGCCCAAATGCAATGAATATTGAAACCAAGATGAAGCATTTTCTTCATACATTCAATAATGACTTTATTCCATGGTGTTTACAAGGAGTTGGTAGTTTCGGAAATCTAAAACTAGATTTTCTGCTTGATTTGTTTCAAGATGACTATTTTTTTCAGCAATGGTGTGCAGTCATCACCTATTGTGTAGATGATACAAAATTCACTGAAATCTCAGACAACATTAGTAATATTCAGGTACTTGCTATGCTCATTGGGAAGGTCAGGGAAAGAATTAGGAGCAAGAAGCTGGGAAGGCTGCGAAAGTTTGGCTTGTCACCAGAACATTGGCACCATGACTTGCTAAATTCATCTGCAATACGTTTTGCTCACCAGACTTCCATGATAAACTGTCATGCTCAATTTCTATGGTAATTTTGCATTTTTATATCCTCAAAAAGATCAATGGAAAAACACACAAAAAGTTTATATTATTATGATAGTGTTACAATACATCCATGTGGGTGAGCAAATGGCTAAGCTGTACTTAAGGTTAATGTTTGTTTGATGTCCAATAGAGTAATACAAACAAATTTAATCTATTTTAAATGAGAGAGTAAAGGGTGGGCAAGAGTATGCCATAGATTGACAGACATAATCATACTAATAGCACATTTCTAAAACTTCTTTTGCTTTTTATTCTTTCATTCTACTTATATCTATTCATAATTTCTTTGCTACAAGTGTTGCAAGTACCATATATCTAATCATAATTTTTTCCCAAAATGAAGCACGGTTGTTGATATTATCATCCAAATTTTCCTTTAATCATCTGCTGGAATCCTCTTTTTTTACATCTGTAACAACTGCATCTTGTTGATATGTAATTTCTTAGACACGTTCTCTATGTTTTTGATGTCTTTCCTTTTTCTGTGTATGATGACCATGCTAATGCTGATCCTATTTTTGTTTTTTCTATATAGTTTTTACTACTTTGAAGTAAATTTTTTTAAGTTGGATGACAGCTCAATGCTTATGAATCTGAACCTGATTTGTGTACTTCTATTGCTAATGGGAATCAAGAGAAATGCAGTTGATTTGAGTAGTCATCTCTAAGCAAACTGAACCTTGTTTATCATTTAACTGCACTTTCAAACTTCTAAAAAACATAAGAGGCAAAATCTCAGTTCTTTAGCTAGTAGGACTACATCCAAGAGTAACAGCTTTTGGAAGTTCTCAATAAGGAACAATCTGTGGGCATATAGGTGGTCCAAATTACTGAATATAGTGTAATGTTAACAAAAAAAAATTATGTTTTTTAATTTATTTATTTTACATTTCATTTGGATAATTTTTCATGTAGTGCCGTACTTGGAGGGTCAGCCGAAGATGATCAGCTTTGCTTTTTGTCTAAAGAAACTTTAATTATTGTCTGGGAGGGAATTTTGAGAAAAATGACATCACTTCTTACTTCGTCATCATTTCATTGGGTTCAGTTTGCATGCTCTTTGATTCTAGGTTCTGACCACAATGATTTTCTTAAGCTGCAAGAAGCATCCTTCTCAATGAAGTTTGCAATGGCTCAATTTTCTTTTGAAGTTCTCAAGGGTAGCATATTTTCCTTGAAGATAATTGATGATAGTTGCACCTTAGTTTCTTCACTCTTAGCAACCCTATTTGTTCTTGATTGGGAAAATTGCATGATGGCTCTGACTTGTAATGATGATAAATTTGATTGTTCAAAATATACTGGTGATATTGATATTTCTCTGTTGGAAACAAAAGTTCTTGGCAATGAGGAGCAGCTTGACGCCAAGTTGGCTTTGGGAAGAAAATTTTGTGCCTATCGCCGTAAGGTAACTCCTAATTTCTTGAAAAACACAAGTCGCAAGACACAATCAAGGATTCAAAACACTTTTGTGGAAATAGTAAGGTTTGCGTTACTAGACTCAGATGATTTAGTTTCTCCAAAAGAATCTATTTCATTTTGTGAATGGGTGTTAGATATGGCAGAAATAATATGCCACACTAGAAAAGAGATGCAGATTTTGTTGGACCAATTATTCCAAGAGGGAAAATCTTGGCCTTTCTGGGTTAAATCACTCATTGACAGTGGGAGCAGAGTTGCAACCTTCCAGCTTGAGACAGCTTCATCGAGTGTTAATGTAAGGAATCTGTATGCCCACTTATTTTGTATTATTTGTGTTGCTCTGAAAAACTACACTTGCCTTTGTGATACATAGCTTTGAATATTGGAACAAACACATTTGACGATGATAATATATATTATATGCAATTGAATAAGCAGAATTCTGTATAGTTCTTATTGTTAGGGGAGTGCAAGAAATATATCTTGGAATAATTATGCTAGAATTTGATGCTTTGATGTTTGAATATGTCTGTTAATGTTGTACGCTAAGATCATGATTTTGATATGCATATATGTAATTTCCCAGTGTTTTTTTAAACTTGTGTGGAACTTACTATAGCATTACCCTTCTATTTGTTTTTTTCTCAACTTGTATTTGACTTTTTTCAAAAGAGTTGATCCCTTGCCATTTATTTCTTTTATTGTTAGGCATAGTTGTTTGCAGGCAACCATAATTCTTGCATTAAGAGGCTAAGTGGCCATTATTGAATGGGCATATTTCTTTTATTAATGGACATAGTTATTTGCAAGCAACCATAATTCTTGCCTTGCATTATGACTCTAAGTTGGCTTTCATGGTTGGTGATGCAAAGAGATTTTGCAAAATTTGATGGCACTTGCTTTATTCTGAGAGAAAATACAGGCTAAATGATTGACTACTGGATTTGACTAGTTATTTGTCTGGAAACATACAATTTGGTAGGAATTCAAAAAATATGTGGAAGTTTGTCATAATGTTAAAATGTAACTGAAGGTGATATGGCAAGAAGCTTGGTTATGATGAGATGTATATTGTTTAACCATTCTGCTATTTAGCATACCTTAGTTATAAACTAATTGGTCCTTGGCTTATAAAGTATACTGTTCTAAATGTAAGACAAATTCCCTGGCTCCCTTGGGAACTAGAACTTCTCTAAGAAGTAGTTCGTCACAGTAAAGATTAAAGTCATTGTCTGTTACCAATTTAAATAATTGGTCTGACAGATAACCTTTGGATCAGGTTATACAGTGTCATGAGAATTCCCTCCTGATCAGGGTATGCATTGTCAAGGTCATCCAGTGGTATTAACCCATACCAATTTGGATAACTGGTCAGACCGATATGCTTCTGATCAGGTTATACAATGTCATGCATTTTCATTTTCATTTTCACTTTAGTACCCTGAAGTAGGGTTTTTGAATCCTTTCCCTTCTCTTTCTTAGTTGTCTATCATAGAGAAGACCAGGAAAGCTTGGTACAATTCACATAATGACATGCTTTCTTTTTGTTTGGAGGAGATAAGTGGATATGGATAAGGTGGAATAGTCATTTAAGATGGATAAGATTTTCCATAAATACATGCTTTTATGTAGATTTGCATATGTGCAAATATGAAAGGTGGGATACTAATGCAAAGATTGATAATGAAAAGCACTAAAAGATTTCATTTATCTTTCCTAACCTTTTTTTTTTTTATACTTTGTATAATAAAAAATATCCTTTAGAGAAGAGACGAATTCTAAGAGATATGTCTTTCTTAACTTATTTTGTAAAATAAATAAAATGGTGAATTTTTTCCGTCAAGAATCTTGATGAACAAGGGAAGAATATAAAACAAGAACCTACTTTAAAAAAAAAAAAAATCTTTCTTGTATAATCATGTGGCAATTGTTTTTCACCTGAAATGTGCCATTCTATGCAAAATAATGGTAATGGTAAACTCTTGTCCTATTATAAAAGATAGTTGTCTAGATCTTGTTTTAATATTTTTCTCTGTTTGATCGTTTATTGTACCATGGGTTTCACATGTAAATTGTGATAATAAATAGGGCACACTGATTATCATAGAGTAAGGTTACCCTGTTTTGTTGATGAAATTACTTCAGTGTTTTTGGCTTCTGATTAATAGGAAAGCTCTTTGCTTTTATGTTATCTTTTTGGTGTTACTAAATGCTTTTATAGTAATTTACTTTGTTGAAACAATTGTTTTGAATTATGTAATAAACAATTGTTTGAAATTATGTAATCATTGATGTACTTAAATGGATACCTCTTGACTAACTAATACTGAATTTTAATGCTAGTTATATCATGTTTCTCCTTCATTTCTCAGATGCTTATGTAGGGTTTATACGCTAGTGTGTTTTTTAAAGCTCAAGCTTTTACTTCTATTTCATTTGCTGCATCCTCTTGACGAACTGGTTATAGTATCTGTAGTATGACATTGACATGATGTCTCGATGAGAATAATGCAGGAACACCATAATCACAGTATTGTTGCTTTTGCTGACAAGCTTATTTCAAGACTTGGAGTCGATGTGGTAATTGCAGGTCTTACAGAGATTTCTATTGGCTCACCGCACATTGAGGTTGTTTCAGGATTTTCATCTCCTTACAAACGTGAGTGGCTTGCTGCTGAAATAATATCTTCATGGGAGTGGCAAGTCAATAATGCAACAGAGTCTTTCTTACCATTGCTTAGCAAATATGCAAGAACTGAAACCTCTACTCTTGAAGCTAGTATTTTGTTCTCTATTATTAACATATTAATTGATGGAGCTATTACACATGAAACTCATGATCACTGGGCATCTTTTGATTCATGGAGGGTTCTGCATGATGAATTTGATAAAATTAATGATCCATATCTCCGTGGCCTAGTTTCCTTGCTCTCTACTTTGTTTGTCAAAGAAAAAGTCTGGGGAAAATGTGAGGCCATTCAATTATTTAAACAGCTTATGGATAAACTTTATGTTGGCACTTCTGTAGTGCAGTATTGCCTCAGAATTCTTCCTTTCATTTTAAGTATTATTATACCATCAGCACTAGAAAACTCAGAATCTGATGGCACAACTGAAGGAATTTTGAAAGATTCTCTATGCGAAAACCCAACAAGAAAATATGTCATGAGTTGGCTTGAAAACTCCCTTTCCTTTCCTTCAATAATCTCAGCCAAAACAGAACAAGGTAATTGCATTTTCTTGTTGTAGTTTATCTGTATATATAAGATGATTGTGCTATATTTACATGTTCTCATTGTTTGTTCATGTGACAGACGTTGAAGAATGGATCCAGGCTGTTATATCATGTTTTCCATTGAGAACAACAGTGGAAACTGGGAAATTTGAAGTAAGTTTATTGAGGAATGTGAGCAATGAGGAGGCAACTTTGCTTCTGAGTTTATTCAGAAAGCAAGTATGCTTTAATGATGCTTCTGCAGCCACTAATCAGAAGCAGATTATTTTGGGGAAACTAATAGCAGTTTCAGTTGGGTATTGTTGGCAAAAATTTGATAAAGATGACTGGAGTTATGTGTTAGATAATTCACATAAGTGGCTGGAGTCATCTGTTATGTTGCTGGAAGAGATAACTGAAAGCATTGATGATGCAATAGTTAACCACACAACTATAAATGGCTTAGAATGTACTCAAAAGAAGCTTGAAATCTCTGTTCAGAATTATGATCCATGGATATTTCATTTATCAACTACTGCATTAGTTACATTATGTCTTCTCTCACAACCGGAAGAACATGAAAAAACAGATAGTACAGAGTCTTTGCATCACATAAAACTTGGAAAGTGGGCTGACATGAAAGATCAAACCATGGCAAGTATCTTACGTTTGTTTTTTGCAACTGGAGCTTGTGAGGCTATTGCAAACTCATGTAGTGGAAATTTCTCGAATGTTGTTGCTTCAAGTAGGCTGATTCAATCACATTTTTGGGGTATGATAGCATCATTTGTTTGGAATTCTCCTAAGCCAGTGAGAAGTTCAGCAGTGGAGTCAATGAAACTTTGGGGTCTTAGCAAGGATTCCATAAGTTCATTGTATGCTATTCTTTTCTCCTCAAGACCAATCTCATCGTTACAGTTTGCAGCTTATTGTCTACTCTCTTCTGAGCCTCTATGCCATTTGTCACTTGCATCTGAAGGTAGTCTGGAGAGAGAAGGTAGCTCATTTATGGAGTCAGAACTCTTGTTGGATGTGGAATCATCCGGCGAAGAAACTTTCTGTTTGAGAGATGAGATATCCTTTCTTATACAGAGACAAAGTGTTGACCTCCCACAGATGGACTTGATATCACAAGAGAGGGTAATTGATTTTTGTTGTTGTTCGTTTGTATATCTGTCAGAATTCTGGCAATCTGGTCTGATATAGCACTATAATTTTTCCCCAATGTGCAGGTGAATGTATTTATAGCCTGGGCTCTTCTGCTTTCTTGTCTAAATTCATTTCCTCCTTCATCCAAAGCTAGGGAAAAAATTGTTCAATACATACAGGACTCAGTTAGTTCAACGATATTAGATTGCATTTTCCAGCATATTCCTTTGAAGAGTGGAGCAAATAATGTAAAGAAAAAGGAAATTGAACTTGCGGTTGAAGCTTCTAATGCTGCTAATGCTGCTCGACATTCAATTACTACATGCTCTCTAGAATTATATGTACAATCACTCTGGCCTGTTAGGACTGATACAATGGCCTCACTGGCTGGTTCAATTTATGGAATGATGATTCATCTTCTTCCCTCTTATGTTCGTAATTGGTTTTCTAGTCTGCGTGATCGCTCTCTGTCATCTGCTGTCGAATCTTTTACGAGAGCTTGGTGCAGTCCTCCTCTTCTTTTGGATGAACTTTCCCAGGTAATTGCATTGATCAAAAAGTATATTAATGCTCTGAAATTTCTTATTAACTTCATCATCCCAGATTCTGTGTAAACATGTTGTGTAAGCATTGTATAAGCTCTTTGTATAGATATGAAGGTCGTGGTGATTTCTCAGATTATTTAAAGCTGTGGTAACTTCTAAAAATTCAAAACTCTTGTAAATAATCAAGAGTTTGATGATAGAGAGAGAGGAAAATGTAATTCTCGATTAGATAGCTGGTCATTTATGTTCTCTAGATGTATTAAGAGATCTCAGTTTTGCGTTATCATCTTCTCATTGTGTGGATGCTGTATGAAAATCCATGCAGTTAAAATTACTACTACAGTTCCAGAACTGATAAATAAAGAGCTACTTTTAACTTAAGTTTATGTTTTTGTGTAAAGAAAGGATTGGAGTTGTAAGGATGATGAAGTAGAACTATTGGTACATATTTGATGAAAACGTCAATACATTATATATTCCAACTATTTGGTGTTTGTTATATGGATTTTATCCTATTATTTAGCTCTAACTTCGCATTGACTGATACCAAGATCATTTTTGAAAGTTATAAAGATTGTTGTTGTGTTGATTTCAATGTATCATTTCAGAGTTTCAATTATTTGTAATTTTACATACATTCTCCTTAAGTTTTAGCAAAAGCACGGCTTAAGATTAGGTGACTAAATTACATATATATGCATATTCCATTTTTTTCTTACACATTTATTTTTTATTATATTTCTTATATATTTTGATAATATGTACAAATGTTATATTGTGTGCTACTACTATATAGTATTTTTGTATTTTAGAAATTCATGTTTTCAGCATTTTAATTTTTCGTTTTTTTTAAATTTCAGTTTTGGGCATATCCTGACTCTAGATGGATGGAATTGATAAAATTCTTTGCATTTTGTATTTGTTTTCATTTGTAATTATGAGTTTTTATAATTTAACTTTTTTAAACATCCAGGAATTATGTTTTTGTATTTTTATCAATTTATGAAATTGTTTTATCTAAGTTGAGGTTATACTTTAAGCTTCTATTGAAAACATTTTTATTTGTTCTAAGTCAGAAATGGTTTCTTGGACAAAATTATCTGCCTCACCAATTTAAGAACCACAGTATGCATGCATTTTTAAACTTATCAACTAGAGGACCCTTTTGTGTGCTATACCTTTAGACTTGTAATTTGTACGTTGGTCATGATATCTTGTCTTGTTACACTCTGAAACACCTTAAGTTTTTTTCTTTATCCAGGTCAAAGAGACTGTCTTTGCTGATGACAACTTCTCAGTGAGTGTAAATAGGTCAGCTTCTGAGATAATTGCTACTTATAAAAAGGAAGAGACTGGGATGGATCTTGTGATTCACCTTCCAAGTTCCTATCCCTTGCGCCCTGTGGATGTTGAATGCGCTAGAAGTTTGGGAATTAGTGAAGTAAAACAACGCAAATGGTTGCTGTCTTTGACAGCGTTTGTTCGCAATCAGGTCTTGTCCTATATTAAGCTTGATGCTTTAACTTCTTCAAATGTGTCAAATTATGAGAATTTTGCCTATTGCATATCATAATTAGGCATTTTACTTGTTTAGGTTAAAGTGTTAATGGGTATGTAAATAATTCAATCAACTCTAATTAAAAGTTGTACTGTTAGTATACCAGTTGCTGTAGAAAATTTTGAAAACTGTGGGAACAATTGAGCACAAGTACTCATGCAAGAATCTAGTGAGCTGACATGAATAGGAGGGGAGTTATGGAGAGGCAACCTGCCATAGTTTCATATGGGAAGTTTGGTGAGAAAATGTTGCTTATGGACATGAAAATATAATTTCTTCTACCATTAATTAGTTCAATTTTGTTCAAGTCTGTTCTGCATTTTGATCTGGTGTTTATACATCTGTATAATTTTTTAGTTATTATTTTTGTTTGATTTCAATCTAGCTATTCTAGTATGAACAATCTGAATGATTAGTTGAATATTATGAACATAAACATTCACATTAACATCACCATTGGTTTGAGATTTAATTGTAGAAGCATCAGAAACTAAAGAGCTCTCTCGTCCTCTGTGATCCTCCAAATTCACTTGTACCTTTTTAATAACATACACTACAATTTGATGTAAATAAGAGGGCAGAGGTGGATTTCAATGGTTATGGTAAAAGTTCAACAACGAGTATTACAATTATGATATCTTGGCATATATATGTCCCTTTCACTTTGCTTATTGGTCAAAATTGGAGATTTGGATCCCATTTGCATTTTGTTTGATAGTAGATGTAAACAAACTTGTGATTTCACATATCTATTAATTATTAGCTAATATAGTTGATTGACATTATTAATTCTAAAATTTGCAAATAGAAGATGACACATACAATGGAAATATGCTATATATATGCTTCAGCTGAATGCAGTGTTCATATGCTTTTTAAACCATGCACAGCTGTCACATATCTTTCTCCAATTTAAAGCCTTTGTTAAATCTTTTTATAGTACTTTGAATTCACTCTATATCCCTGCATCTATTCATTTTTCATATCTGCGGGGTTACGTTGAACCTGTGTTTTTTTAGCAGAATGGTGCAATAGCTGAGGCGATTCGGATATGGAAAAGCAATTTTGACAAAGAGTTTCTTGGTGTCGAAGAATGCCCTATCTGTTACAGCATAAACCACACAACAAATCACAGTCTTCCGAGGCTCGCTTGCAAAACTTGCAAGCACAAGTTTCACTCCGCTTGCCTTTACAAGTGGTTCTCAACTTCTCATAAATCAACTTGCCCATTGTGCCAATCCCCCTTCTGATCAGTTGTTTTTCTACCTTGTGGAATGTGCAAATGTTCCGTGAATACCCGAGTAAACCTGAAACGTATAAAACTGCAGCCATCCATTTTGTGTGTCGATGAGTTCAGAGTCCAGACCAGGGATCCACCATCACAGGAAGCAATCGACTGACCTCAAGAAATATGTAGAGAGGCTTGCTATTTAAACCCCCTTTTTCCTCTCATATTTGTTCAGGTCGCTGCAAAATGAAAATCAGAGCGAGGAGGTGTCACCAGTGACCAAATTGTTTACCCCTTTGGATGTCTCTCTCGCTCTTGTTGGATAATGTAATATTATGATGGGATCAAAAGCTTGCTGAGAGAGTTGATTATTATTATTATTTCCTCCAGACTGCTACTTTATTCAGAAAAAGGTTAGTTAGATTGGATATATTTATGATTTCCAAACATTATTGTTGATTTTTAGTTGTACATCTATTGCAATATACACACACATACATGATTGAGATGCAATATTAGTGCGATGGCTGTGGGTTTTGAGATCTTGTGGTAGGTTTTGAAGAGTTTGGATCTTACATAAGTATTTGTATACATATATATATCTCAAACTATGCAATTAATTAATAAATTAATCTACTGCATGCATAGCGGGAGATCGGTTGGCGGCGGCTCCAGCGATTGTGACTCGCCGACGCCGTTCTCGACGAGGAAGGCCATGGCGAGCCCCCATGACATGTGATCCTCCAGGTGACAATGCACTAGCCAACCTGCTACGAATCGGACCACTGCCCATCTGTTCACCGGAACCCCCACCGTCTCGCCGCCGGTTGAAGTTTCCGAACCTACGCAGAAGTGGTAGCCGTGGATGTGCATCGGGTGGTTCTCCGTCGCGATGATCGCCGTGTTCTGCAGGACCATCTCGACCGTCGCCCCGAACCGGACCCGCTTCGCCCGGGTCTGCTTCACTGTCATCGTCAGCCCGGGGTCGGTCACGTTGGTGAAGTCGAACCACACCGGCGGCTCGTCGGGGAAGTCGGCGGTGTAGACGCCGTCGATCCGCCGATAGCTCGCCTCGAGGAGGGACACCGTGGTGGGGAAATGGAACGACACGTTGTTCATGCTCGCGGCGAAGGACCCGGTGGACCGGTTGCAGCGGATTTGACTCGGCGCGCAGGGAACCAGGCCGAACCCAAACGTGACGAACATGTGCTCATCCACATGCAGCGGCACGGTCGGGTGGCCCGGCCGGACCAACCCGGTCATGTTCGTGTAAAACCGGTTCGCGGTCTCGAGGGAGTACAAGCTCGGGAGCGTCGGCATCATCGGCGTCCCCGGACGCGGAGTGTGGTAGCGAAGGACCGCCGTCGTGGTGGAGGTGTCGAAGCGGAGGCCGGGGAAGTTGAATCCGGTGCTGATGTACGGGCGGGCGGCCATGTAGTAGTCGCCGGGTGCAGCGTCGGCGACCATGAGGGCGTCGACGGTCTGGCCGGAGGCGAGGACGAGGACGTCGGTTTTGTAAGGGGCGGTGTAGCTGGCGTCGGTGGCGACGACGGTGAAGGAGTGGCCAGCGATCATGAAGAAGTGCTGGTTCACGAGTGCAGAGTTGATGAGGCGCAGCAAGTAGGTCTTCCCCGGCACCACCTTGAGCTCGTACATGTCTGCGCATCCAAATGAACAAGTCAACGATCGAGTTCATGCGTGCTTACAATTAATTGATTTATTTAGCTCACGTTTTCTAGAGCAATTGTACTGGTCGCCGGGCTGGCCGTTGATGGTGAAGGCGTCCGAGATGGTGGGGATGCCGCCGACGTCGATGGCGATTCTCTCCAGCTCCATCAGATTGGCGTTCCACCATTCTCCGATTATGATGGGAACTTCGTAATCAGGCTTAGGGAAGGGGTAGCCGGCAGGGCCACGTCGAGGGCGGATGATGAGAGCCCCATAAACAGTCGCACGGTGAAAGGAAGTGTGGGCGTGCCACCAGAGAGTGCCTTCTTGTTTTGTGACGTTGAATTTGTAGGTGAATCTCTTCCCCGGACGGATCGGGCATTGCGATATCATGTTCGCTCCGTCAGCCCAACTGCTCAGGATTTGAAGAACACCGTGCCTAAACACATGCACTCAAAATTAATTATTTTAGCTAGCTAGCCACTAATCACCGGAGAACAATTAATTAATTAATTAATAATATCGAAGATAAAATCAGGTAATAAATAGATTACCAGTGAATTGTCATGTTATAAGGGGAGTCATTGATGACGTGGACGACCAACGTGTCACCTTCGTTCACTTCAATGGTCGGGCCGGGCATTTGGCCATTAACTGCGGTGATGACTGTGTTCTGACATAATCGTCGAACAGTCAAATTGCCCACCTATAAATTCAATTTTTTTTAAAAAAACATAATAAATCAAATCAAAACTTTAGCTAGAAAAAAAATACTTAATCCCAAAAAAAAACCCATAAAAATTACATTAAATGTGTGCTCCACAATTGCTGCATCTGCCACAAACCCTAACCAAGCAAGGCTTAGAGCCAGCACCAAGGCCTTAAGCCAAGCCATCTAATTGGATAGCTAGTGCTAGAGGAGGAAGAGAGTAGTATTGAATCGATGAAGAAGATTGATGGCTATTGAAGTGCTTGTAGGGACCGTTACACATATATATAGTTTTTCAACTTGTGGATGCAGTAGGTAATGATCAAACATCATCTTGATGTTAAACAAATGTGATTTAAGACGGCGGTCAAGTGTTCCTGCTTGTGTTGAAATTTTCAAACGTAGAGTTTGATATCGGCAGAGGGGTTTTTTCTTTCAATATAACTGAATTAATTAATTATAATGATTACATATGTGGATGAACAATCTGCGAAGAAGTTTTACTTTTAAACCTTTAACAGTCTCTAAATGGCGCATGCATTAGGTCCAACACGTGCAGGAATATTCCATGCATGAATTTCCTTTCTCGCACGATGAGTGATTGTTTCAACAAAGTTTGGGTTGATTTTTAACGATATAATTAAAATGTTTTGTTCGCTGTGTTAGGATAAATATTGATTTCCTTTCAAAAAATGTGAGGTCGCCAGACCGCTAAGATCGCTCACGTAAAAGGAAATGGATCAATTTAACTCCAGAACAAAATAACAAAAGTATAAAAAAAAAAACTGCAAGTAAAGAGGAAAATTGCAAAGGAAATCTGTAAATAGTCTCTTAAATATTGGAAAGACTCGAGTATATGATAGTTTCTAGGCAAATTCACTATGAGAAAGAATGGATTACCGGCTAATAAAAATGGACGGCAATCCTCCTTTTTTATCAGATAATTTATATTATCGGTCAAAAAATATTTGATCAGCACTTGGCGGCTAATTTATACGTATTATTCGCTGGCTAAAATAATGATGCTGATGTGACGAAT